>QLOK01041391.1:7688-56743 GCA_003313805.1 Tricholoma flavovirens
CCCCCCCCCCCCCCCAAGCTCAAGCTCAAGTGGCCAAAACCGTGCGATAGGGTCCGGCAAAGCACTTCCGCATCACGTCTCGTCGATGTCATCTTCCTGTACATGTACAGCAACAGTCTGCGACAAAAGCTGGACACCTGACGCCGGGACATCCAAGACCCGTCCTTCTGTTCTGTCTCTATCCATGTATGGCGTCTGGAATGTTATCGGGGGTGGAACATCTAGGGGTGGTGGCGACACCACCTCCAACAGACGAGTCTCCAGTCCCAGTCTAGATTCGTGCTCGGGTGCGCTTCTCGGATCCAAATCCACCATGGGCAGCGGCTCCTCCACTTGGCTAAGCCCTGAAGGTGGGTGGATGTGTGGAGGAGGCGTGGGCGTCAGGGCACCATTCCTATTTTTGTCCCCGCGCATGACGCCACCACCATTAACCTTATTCGTCTCTATAGGCTCAGGTGATGATATCCTTGCAAGGGGTGGGGGAGTGGCTGAAGCAGGAGGTGTGGGTGGCGAAGAAGTCTGCATTGGAGATGGCAATGCTTTGTCAAAGGTAGACGACCTGCCTGACAGCAGACCTTTCAGACGTTGATTTGCGCTCGATCCGACATTCTGAAAGGTGCTGCTTCTTGCGGGAGTGGGCAGCACGTTGGCAGCCCGTGGTAGGCCCTTCTCCGAAACAACGGTCACGAGCATCCCACTTGGGGAGCCCACGTTCTTGAGCGCAGATAGCTTTTGATGCAAGTACTTGGCATCTGCTAACAGTCTACGGCGTTTGCAAGGCCAAAACAAAATATTAAATATAAAAAAAACTCAGAATATCACACGTGAAAGTTGCCAATGACAACGCACCTGTCTTTCGCCTCTTGATGCGGTAGTTCAATCTTCCCATACTCTTCCGAGAGCCCATGGTTGATCGCAGCAAATACCTGGGTCATCACATACTGTATTCAAATTCGCATCAATGAGGTAAAATCATCTAGATTCGTGTACACACCTCGACTATTGGAGTGGCGAGATACCGTGAAAGGACCTTATGGAGAGTAACGGTTTCTTTGACGAGTACTTCCATATAGTCGTTCATCCCTCCGCCGGGCTTCGAGATATTCCAATCGACGGCCTGTTGCACATACATGAAGCACATCCATCAAAACGAGGCCGGAGAGCTAACTGATTTCATAATTCCTCACCTGCAACGTCTTGATGTGCGCGCTAAGTCTGTCCCCCATAATAGCGATCAACTTGGAGTGGATCTCATTTTGATGTTCTTGATAATCCTATGTGAATATATGAACTGTGTATGGCTTTGGAAACGGGAGAAGAAACTGACATACCCGCTTCAGCTTATCAAATTCCACCAGCATCACCGCTTGTTTGGTACTGAGATGCCTTCTAAATGTTTCTCTCACGTAGGGGATGAGTTCAAACATGATTGAAAGCGACTGCGACGCAAGCGCTAAATCACCAACCTCAATCAAAAACGTAAAACAAAAAAATCTCAACTCACCAAGATGTTTCGCTGTGATATTCTTCAACCCTGCACTCCGCATCGCCCCAGCCCCCAATACAACCTGACATGTCCTTGAATTGAATGCTTTGAGAAACTCGATCACACGGCCCATCGTGTCCGTCGTCAATAGCGACAAATTCACTACAACCCGTAAATAGTCTAGGAGAAGCACCAAGACTTCCGCTGTCGCCGATACAGCGAAATATGTCCGCTCGTCAATACGCAAGTGTTTGGAACCTGCAGCAGAAGAGGAGCTGAACCCATTGACTTTGATGGGAGGCGGGGGTGGGTTGTCTTTGCCCTTGCCGTTCGGGTCTGGGGTGGGATTGGCGTTGGCGTTGGCGTTGCCATTGGTAGAGAGAGGGTTGGGGAATAGGGTGTCGGCGTCGGATTTGATGACAAGCTCAGGCGAGTCACGGACTGCAGAATCAACGAGTACGTCAGTGATGCGCTGTAGGGAGGGCGACACCTCAGCGGGATTCCATTGTTCGTCCTCCACGAGTTTCGCAGATTGTGTAATGCGAGCTTGATGAAAAGTCTGCAAGAATACTTTCGCCTACAGTAAAATGATAAAATGTTAATATATACATTAAATGGAATGAAACGATGCAAACCTGGGAGACCACTACCCCTCTAAGCCCAACGATCATCTTCCTACAGATAATCTCACATTTTACCACAAAGCCCCATGATTCGTTGAAGAACGCCAAAAAGTCTGCCAGCTCAAGCGTTGCGTGCTGGTCGGCCCGGAGCGAAATCACCTTGGCCACCTGCGTGTTTGACAGCTCGGCAGCGGAAGACAGGATATCCGCGAGCTCGTCTTGTGTTGATGTTGGAGTTGTTGGGGTCGGCGTGGCTTTTTGTGGCCTGCAGGTGATACAATGGTTAGGAGTAGATAACGAACAGGATACACAACGTACGAATTTTGGGAATCCAGAATGTCAATGATGACATGGGTCTGTTCTTGTAGTCCTTCAACGCCGTTCAGAAGGTTCACATAAAGGTCTTGCATGAGAACCAAAAATTCAGAATGTTCCATATGTCGGAGGTGGTTTATAAGGCCCGCTCTATACAGCAAATGTTGGTCAACTGCAAAAAAAAAAAACGAAACGAACCCCCCCACACCTTGAATTTAGATTAGATTTTTGTGATTCCACCTCCGCTTCGACCGCGTCAATAGCAGGCAATCTCTATTTAAATCGATTAGATCGAAGTAAGAAGCGAGCAAGTCAACAACATACCGCCTTGACCACCCCTTTCACCTCACCCAGCACCACCTCCCGCCACGAAAGCAGACCCTCCTTCAACCCCTTTGTCCGCACAAGCCCTTGCAACAGTGGCTTTAGCCTATCTCGCAGTCCTTGTTCCAGCGCAGCACCACCCGATCTATCGTTCGCTTTGAATCTATCCCGACCTCGGTTTAATCGTTCGACGAGATCGGCTCGCAGGACTGCAATTAATTCCGAAGAAAGAGAAGCCGCGATTTCCATCGTAAGGGAACGTAGGCTTTCTGGGAGGGAGGCATAAGCATGGAGCGAAGATAGCGGGATAGGCGGGACGGTTGTGCTTTGTCGTCGCTTTCCGGGATGGGGTCGAGGCTCCTTCTCCCCTTCGTCCTTCTCCTTTTCATGTTCCGATTCTTCTTGCACCTGAGGTAACGAGGGCTTCGCGACAACGAATAACGACAAGGACGGCTGCCCATCCTCCAGCTGTTGGGGTCCCTCCCATAGTCTCTCCATCTCCTCAATGATCCCTAATGCTGCGCCCCATTGGCCGGCGCCCACCAATCCTCTAGCAACCTTACCCATCTCCACCACATTACCCACCATCTTCACGCCTTCTGTGACTTTTGCTAGGTTTGTAGCGGTTGCTTCACGTCGTACAACCTGTAGACCGCGCTTCGCGCTGTTGTCGTCGAGATTGGTGAGGAGTGTTCGGAGGCGGGAGATGCGAGTTAGGCATTGCTCGGATTCTGATTGAAGTTCGTGGAGGTTCGTTAGAGCTGCGAAAAAGGAAGTAGAACGGCGAGAGATCTCGAGGATGAGGTGTTGTTCGACTGTATCCGCATATTGGGAGAATGTGTCTAGCAAGGGGAAGGAGTTGGAGGGAGCCAATGGGTCAGGGTCATCTTGTCGAGTAGAAAGGTGTTGTTCTGTGACGGTGCTGAAAGTGCGCGGGTCACCGAGGTTAAATGTGGAGTCGAAGAAGACTGTAGGAACGGAATTGAGAGGGGGAATGGGTTTCGGTGAAATCGGACTGAGTAGGAGGTTGTCTGGGGGAATATCGTCTGTGATCAAGGCCGGTTTTGGGGTAGAAGAATATTGTGGAATTTGTGCAACGCCCTCACGACCTAGTAGTGTATTGCGTTGAAAACGGTCCCATTCTGGAGTGATTGCACGAAGGTAAGAATTGAAATCCTTACGACGTACGCGGGGAAGGTCAGCAGGTACAACGGGAGGCAAAGTCGAGTGGGATTTAGGAGGAGCCTGTCGTTTACGTGGATTATTGAGTACTGTAGAAATAGCTAAGTTGAAATGAATGAGATGGACAACGTAGTAGCAGAATTTATATTAAAGCCAACCGTGAAAGCCAAGCTTTGAACTGCTCCATTCTGTTGGTAAAGCGCCTTGCTGTAGGGAGAGAGTTGAAGAATTGTTTAAAAAGGAGAGACGAGGTTGAGCGGAGAAATAGTCTCCACCACCTCTTCCCTCAGTCGTTCCTGATACGCTTTCAGGACCTGGTCTACGAGAAGTAGGATCCCAATTGAATCTGTAAGGACGAGGAGTGGGTAGAGCAGGGATAGGAGAAGTTGGACGAGAAGGAATGGATGAAGACTCTGACATTGCTCGACTCTGCGACTCAGAGACAACTGGCTGTCATGACTTTCCTTGGTTCATTTCCATTTCATACTCATCCTCCAATTCAATCCCAAGTCTCATTCAACAATCCAACTCTTTGGATTCATCCTCCTCACCCTAATCACTGCTCGCCTCTTAGTGAAGACGTAGAGTGTCTCAAATGGCAAGCGTACCTCGCCCTACGTGGCCTATCCTCCCTTCACATTAAAACAGACATCTCTCAACAAGGCGCTATCAACCGTCGTCTACCTAACCTACACATATCCAAGGACATTCTTATTCCTGCTCTTCACATCCCCTCATGGGCCGATTCTCATCTTTCTGAATCTCCAACCGTCTTGGAAGGCTACAAAGACGAGGCTGCACGCGACGAAAGTCGTGCTTGGGTGTCGTTGCTCGAAGGCCATGTTCACGCTGCATTGGAATTCTCCAATCCGCGCCCTTCCTACCTCGTCTCACTCCTCTTTCCCAGCCCTCAGTCTTCCACACCTCTCCAATCCATTTTGATTCCACCTCCAGCCCCATTAACAGGCTTTACATCCTTGTTTCCTCCTTCGGGCATACGCATATCCTATGCCACTATCATCGCTCAATACCGCGATGCTATTGCTGCCCTATCAGATCGTCTGGGTACCGACAAGTGGTTCCTTGGTTCCGAGTACGTTTATTCTTCTCCTTCTATTCAGTTTTTCTTATCTATACCTACAGAAAGCCTACTCCTCTCGATGCATTGGCGTTCGCATACTTGCACTCCATATCCAACTCCCAAGACTCAACACTCCGCTTCGAGGTCACCCGTCGAGTTAATCTCGTCGCTTGGGAACGGAGGGTTCGTACCCTCGTGTGTGCAGCATTCTTGTCCACCTAGATACGACACCCCACAAAAAAAAAAAAATATAGTACGAGAATGACTCATATACCAGTCATTTACTACCGTAATCGTTCACTCTTCCGTAGCATATCCTTTAACGTCATCTCTAGGCACCCCGTCTGGCACCAATTTGATGTGATTGACAAAGAACCGTCTCTTCAATGCCTCGATCATCTTGTAGAACCTGTTCCCCGGTGATTATTTAAACAAGTCCACGAACCCTCAGAAATTTTGACGAACCAAATCCAATTGAGTCCTTGCAGGATTATGTTTCCCAATCCATACACAAGCACGTACGTCACCGGCACCTGATCCCTTACCTGCACAAGCGTGCATAAGAAGTCGTAAGACTGGAAGGCACAAAGCGTCAGAGCCACTTGATCCAATGTTCCAATGTGACCCTACGTACTAGCAACCCCCCATACACAAGCCTAACGGTAAAAAACAAACAGAGAAGGAACACGCCATTAACTAGCTGGATCGTACTGCCCGTGCGACCCGTCTTATCCAAAAACCTACACAATTTCGATCCGTCAATCCAAGTCATCATAGTTAACTCGGACACACCAATGATTATTCAGGAAAAAAGTACTTCTGTTGCATATATCAGCATTACCAGCCCACAGCTCATAAAGATACACGTACATCTCCCACAGGAGACACCTCGTGCCATAATACGCTACAAATGGGGTCTGCAGTTAGGTTAGACAGTGGGGGTCCGGAAACCAGAGGTAGGAGAAGACGCGTACGAATGACATGATATAAATGGCCAGACATGCGATACCTACATTCAACCGTTCAGCGCTGACTCTTTTTGAGCAACGCACAAACGTCCACATACCATGAACAACAAACCCCAGATCGACAAAATTGACGATCGCATCAAGAGTGTCCCACAAGAGATACCTATTGCCCAGTGCCATCAACCATCTGAACACGGACAAGAAAATGCAACACAAGACCCACCCGCTCGCAACTGCATGGACAAAACCCGCATCATCGTTCCACCCAAACGCTTTATCCCTTCCCCGGTCCTCTCCCTCTCTCGCTATAGACCACACCGCAAGCGGTATAATGACCACCGTATGGACCTGCGAGACAACGTGCATCGACCTACCGCGACAGTCCTATTAATGCCACATAGGTCGGAGAAATAAAGCAAAACCCCACCAATTATTCCTCGCCCTCCGGTCCTTGCTCCCATACGAAACAGGGAACCATTTCTTACTAGCCAGTGGCGCCAAGACCAGATGCACTAACGTGAACCAGAGAAGAGATATGCAGAATGCGGGAAGATGTGCTGGGAGCTTCGTCAGACCTAGTGTATCCTGGATGAAAATGTGGAGGTCTGGGGGCCAGTGCATGTTGAGGACGAGATAGAGGACGCGCCCCTGAGTCTAAAAATTTGTATTGCATGCGTAGTCTCAGCCAGCATTGGGCCGCGGCTATAATTCATATGATCGGATCCAAAGTTAGACTTTTTTTTTGGGAGACAGGCCCAAGCAAGTCGATCGACAAACTCGTAGTAATCATCGTCGTGTTGTTGCCCACATTGAAAGGAATAACATAACTACATACTTCGAGGCAGGATACAGGGCGACCTGGTTGTAAAAGTTAACACCTATTGAAGTTTCTCTAAGCAATCGAAAATAACACCAAGCGCGATCAGACCAAAACTATTGGCGCCAAACTCATTCCCTCGACGCAAACTATACCCCCAAGCATGCCATCCATTCTCCAGGCCAGCAGCCAGCTGGTCCCGACTTGCCTTGGTCAAGTCCTCCACCAACTCCAGTTGAATATCCCGAGCCAGGGTCTTAGCATGGAATCCCATCCGATACATACGATCTTTCCTCCATCGCTTCTGTGAGCACTTCGCAATAATAGTACCAGCAACTACCTCAGCCTCCAGCAGCCTAACTCCAGGCGTGTTCGATATTGTATGGGTGGCACAGATGTATCGTAGTTCGTCAACGTATCTTCCAAACATTTTTGCAATCTCAGACAGTTTGTGGCCTTCCGGTTTAACAGTCGGCTGGAAGTATGGCAGAATTCGATCTGACAAACTCAGGGAGATAGGATCTCTCAACGGCTGCTGAGTTGCATTTTCGGCTGTGAGGATGGGTTGTGGGTCGTCCAACTTGATCGAGCGGTACATTACCCCGAGCGCTCGGCTTGACTCGTAATAGTCCGTTTGACGAGGAGCAACTACCTCGGCAGCATGCCAGTCTGGTTTACACCGAATGAGAGTTCGGGGGAGGTTGTTATCGTCGATATTGACTGGTATTCCATTCTTGGGATAATCGACAGCCTATGAGGTTCTCAGCGTCTGCATGGTCAGAGATTGGATTGTATCTGACCTTCGAGCATAACTCTGCTAGAGACATGCAATCTTCGTCGAGCATTCCATCCTAGAAATAATCTTCATTGGTTCTCAGGATATGGCGGCACATCTCACCTTTGACTGATCTATAGACGGTAAGATAAAGAGTTGGTAGGAAGCGCTGAAATAGGAAAGTAGGCCTACCTGCAATGACAAGAAGCCTGTCTGACAGCAAACCCTTTCAAAAATGTCAATCATCATTATAGCTGTATGATGACTTCCTACCAAAACGTCTGAGTTGATGTATTCCACAATGAAGTCGCATATATCTTCCACTGTGCTCTCCCTATCAAGCGTAAGAGCACCGCCAGGGAGGTAATCCGCAGCCTTTTCAAGGGTGGAAGGCAGCAAGGGTTTGTATTGGATGATGTAGAACTGGTCACTGTTGGACAATTAGAACAAAAAGGTGGCTGTGACAGTGATATTTATTTACCCATCCACATCGCCTCCCCCAAGGCAAGAAGCCAACGATCGCTCTCCTAAAGAATCGTTAAACATGCCGCTAGTATCCTGCATACTGCGACTTACCAACCGATGGAAGCACAACGACATTTTTCATATGGCCAAAGAGACAGCGCATCCCTTCTGGAGGTTTCCCGATCGCACGGACACGCTGAACTGCATAAAAACGTCAAGAAATCCAAAAAATTCTGGAGTTATATAATCGATGTTACCATCGCCCGGATGAGCCACAGGACTCCTTGAAATAGAGCATGAGCCTTCGAGCCAGACAGGGTCGGAATCCTTGGACTTTTGGATGCATGCTAAGTGACGAAAATTAGTTTTAATGGATTTCTATAACAGGAAGGCCCCCCAAACACACCAAAGATATGACCTTCGGGCAATTTGTACACGTTGGTATAACCAGCCTTTTCGTACGCAGGACCTTCATCTGCAACGCCGACAAGCAGATAACTTTCTGGAATAGGGATCCGAGCACTATGTTTGATGTCCCGCAACACATCATTCATCGCAACTCGTCGGACTTGTCGCAAAAACGGAGTGTCGAAACCGGGCCCACGGTTGTGTCCGTTTAATTGAAGTCCAAGTTCTTCTATCCGTTTCAAAGTGTGCGAGAGGCGGAAAGGCTTACCGAGACTGTGGCTTTCAAGGACGTTCCGGAATTGAGTGGCGGAGTCGTCAATCGTCAGCGCCTCAGCTGTTGCCTGTTCTTGCAGCTCTATGAATGCCTCCATTCGGACTCCTAAATCTTCTAAAATCATTACAAGCGGTCTGTGATGGATGAGATATTATCCTCCACAATAGATATAAATTGGAATTCGTACCTGTTGAGATAGCAGTTGTTTGGACATTCGAACGATCGGGCAATTTCTATATCGGCGAAAACTGCTTGACTGTTTTCGAACTTCTTCATGGACGGCCTTAACCGCATAATAATCCCATCAGGGTCACCGTCTAATTGTTCGTCGACAGCAACCACGCCTTTGAAACCTAGAAATCGAATTTGGTACTACAAGTCGCTTATGGAATGTAAAATTAGGGGATAGCATTCTTGACTTACGGCAGATGGTTGGACAGCATTTTTCCCTTTGTCGCGACGTGCCTCGCACAATGCGTCCCAGATCTTATTCCCAAGATCTTTTGAGATAGTACCAACGCCATCAGTGAAAAGATGTGGTTCCTTGCCCAGGTCATCGACAATCTGCCACTGGTCGCGGTGAATCTGAACAGACGGATCGGTGGCGGTAAATGCTTGGGCTAATCTCGCAGCGTACTTCGAGGGACATTTTTTCAGTGGAGTGTCATCGAAGTCACCGAGAGAGCTTCTGATATCTTCTGCTTTTACCACATTCCCCTTTGAAAGCTCGATTGGATTCATAAACCATACTGCATGCTCACGAAGTGAAGATGAAGAGTAAGCGAGAAATTCGAAATTACGTCCAGCCAGCTCAAAGCCGTCTTTGAGTATGCCACCAACACGCTGCTTGAGGAACGACGTCCCATCCACTTCGCGATCCCAACGATATTGTAATCTATCCTCGTCGCGAAAGTCAACGCGGAGAAAATGGTCCTCATGGTGGCGATACTCTCGGAGGACACGGTTTGACTGTGATGCATACGGACCTTCCAAAATCATACGGGTAGGGGTGAACGTCACATGACAACAACGAAAGCTGCCTGGAGAAAGCTTTGCCTCAATAAAGTCAAAACCTCGACAAACCCGTTCGAAACATTTGGTGGGAGACTCGCGAACGGAACGAGCCTGAAGTGTTTCGTGGAAGCGCCGCAAGAGATCACCAACATAAACACCCTTGTGTGTCTCGCATAGCGTAAGCACAGGTTGCATCAGGTCCTCGACCTCCTTGGTATGCAGAAGACCGTTGTGCAGCAACGACTCCAACTGAAAGGCGACAGGCCATGGCAAGCCGCGAAATGCGTGTCTGAGCCGGTAGAGTCGTTTAGCGGTGAAAAATTCGCGCTTGGAAGCTTCAATCTGATAGACCCCGCTGCATCGGAGGATCATATTTTCAGTTCCAAGCCCTGCAACTCTGCACATGTTAACAAATTTGTCAATCATGTCATCGTTAGGATCATTGTACAGGACAACTCGGAGGTTCGGTGCATAAGGCGCAATTGTTTCATGACCAGGGTGTAAGGATCCAATTCTGTGTTTGAATTTACTGTTGTCTTTTTCCTTGGAACCCGTCAAGGCCCGATGAAATTGGATTTGTTCCAGAACTGGCGGCGTTAGAGTATCGAAGCAGATATCTGGACAAAAGTGGGGGCGCTAAGATATAGACCTAGCAGGGTGGCGCAGAAGCGCACATGGTTTGCCATCATATCCAACACCAATCTTTTGAATGCTTCCAAAGCCTATGGCAACGCTGGACCCGATCTTCTCTGTCATTTCATTTCCCAGCTGGAATATTCATCAGACATAGGTTCAAAATAGCATAAATAGGGAAAACCTTCAATCGGATGAGTTTATGATCGTACTCGAAAGACAGCCAGGCGATGCTCTCGATCGCGTAATTACGTTCCCATTCGATGGAGAACGCACGTGGGGTGAGTGGCTCTCTGTCGTTCGACGGATATTTGGGTCTGTAAAAGAAACCAAACTGGATGGTATCGACACGCAGAATATCCTGTAGTTCTGAAACTTTCTTGTGATGCTCTTCTTCCAGATCTGGATCTATATATGGTGTCTTTTCTAGTGTGATCGCTTTGTCTTTCCTAGGAGGGCCATGTCGGTAAAACTTGACTTTCTTTCCAGCAATTTTGATAGGAGTCT
The DNA here is from genome assembly GCA_003313805.1 of Tricholoma flavovirens. Lineage (NCBI taxonomy): Eukaryota > Fungi > Basidiomycota > Agaricomycetes > Agaricales > Tricholomataceae > Tricholoma > Tricholoma flavovirens. The sequence continues at coordinate 18,561 of QLOK01041391.1, forward strand.
CTTTCACCCATTTGAGAAAAATTTTGGCAGCATCGACAGTAGGCAACGTAAGGATTCCAGTTCCATCATTACCAACGCCTCCTGCTTTGCTAGGGTTAAGTTCGACACGAAAATTTATTGGTCGATCGACTGCATAAGGATCTTGGCGTCGTGGTGCGAACTCGTCTGAATGCAGGACGATGGCAATGGCGCGAGTGACGTCCCATTCGTTGACACTACCAGGGAGATATCTGATGGCTAAATCCATTGTGTAAGCTCTACACAGAAGTAATCAATGGATCAAGAGATGCTCGGCGCTTCAAGTTGCCAGTGCCAGTGACGAATCAGCATCTTCTCACGTGACTTGAACGCGACGCGCCGATGGTCAATGTCCACTATAGTATGAAGCTCAACTTGGACGCGGCACAATTTGACAGTCAACTCCCTTTTGGAATTCGAATAAATGCAGCTTTTGTCATATTTCCAATTCTAACTCTCACAGCTTTTTGTCTTTGCACAAGGATATGCGTTGCAAAACCTTCCAAATCCCTTGAAGCGCTCTTGACCATATTGACTCCAACCTGTGTTGCATGGCCGGCAGATTACCACGTCCTTTTCAAGTATTCGACATCTCCCCACTCAATGACTATCAAAGTTTGCGTTTCCCACTTTCGACGCAGCGTTAGCGCTGGTGCTGTTGAACTCAAGAACATTGATGACTTGCCGCACCTTTTCTGTCGCCAACTTAGAGCTTATGGATGGCTTGTTTCTTTCGATGTGAATTTCTTCCTCTGGACTTCGGTATTGCGATGGATTTTGGTATCACAGATCCCAGGCTTTATCACCAAGTATGTCCTCCTATTCAATTCTGACGACTTCTTACCCATCTTTTCTATGCAGCGTAACTGCAACAGGTAAGATATGCCCTCTTTACATATCTTGAATGTGGAGGCAGTCCACTGAAAGCTCGTGCTCGTTCACCCTCAAGGGAATAAAAGGCACGATCATGAACAGATTGACGGCATTGACCAAGAAGCTGGCTCTATCTCGTTCGAAGACTATCAGACCATCTTCTGTCTCGATTTCCTCCCATACCCCGACCTCGAGTCGTCTATACGCACCATCCAAACCCGCTTACGCCCCGGCTCTTCGGCTCTAATTAAGTTCACTAGCATTTCACCAAAAATTGCCTTCCTGAGCGACCAGTTCATTTTTTGCTGCCTCCCTTTCATGCCTCGAAGGTACCTTCTAGAGCAGGATAACCCTCGTCGAACCTCGACACCTCTGCTCACGTCGTTGCATCGTATCATCGAGATTATTTCCACTGGACCATCAAAAGTTTCTATTCGGCAGATCACCAACATAACTGCAGAACATATCACGGCACTGCAGACGATGGAGCAGTTGCTTGTAACAGACCCAGCGCGGAGGTTCGGCACGATTAGTAAATGGGGCCTGGATGGCTGGCGGGACCATAGGCTCATGATCGCTTGGGAAGCAGGATTACTCTCGGCAGGATATCTCCAGAGGTGGAATGTCGTTGTTCGGAAGTAGAGTATTGCGAAGTTCTATTCGTCTTATACCTGTCATTCAACTAAATGCCGTATTACAGCTAGCCTTATTACCAATATGCTGTCTACAGGGACCGTGACTATATGGTATTCGGCCGGTATCCAGCATGCCCAACATTATCAAATATCTAAGTACTAAATATTAAGCAAGGAAAGTATTCTTCTTAGCATCTTGCTATCGAGCTCAAGCCGTCGTGCCCCGTCCATTCCGTGTACACTGCAGTCTTTAAAGAACTCCGCATGAAATACGCTCAGGGATTGCTATATATATTGTCCTCGATTACTAGATGCTTGTGATGGATAGCGACGAGGCTCTTGTAAGACTCTTGAAAGACGTTCAGTTTGATAGTTTTGCCTGCGGCGTTGTTCTGTGGGCGATGATATACTAAAATGACAATACTAACATGGGTGGTGTAGTCGTAGTCCTGCAGTGTTTTCTTCTGGCACTAACTCTTAGTGAACTTGCTTGAATCATGATCATAACTGAGTCCTCCAAATTGTTATAGCATTGCGTATCCGACGGACCCTACGCAAGCCCCGATGGTTGGTCGTGTACCATCCCGCAAGTTTGAGCGGGAGCAGTGTGTCCGAGTCACAAGTCACCCGCCTCAAGGCCAATAGAGGTCAGTATTTTCCTTTTACATCATGATGATAAATTTCTTATGGTGTGGAGGAGATGCGATTTGCTGCCCTCCACAACCGATTCAACTTTCGGTTATTAATGCCACACTGAAGCCCTTTTGTGATTAGTTTGCCGTATCCCAATGGAGTCTGGCTTGGCGGGATACGATTTGGGATTGTGTCTTGAAGAAATGAGATTAACCACGTACGAATGAGAAGACGACTGTTCTGGTATGTGTGATCTTTCTTCCTGATGCTCGTAATGTGTCCGTATATCTAAGATCCCATGGATAACAGTATGCAGGAAGACTATGCGTTGTCGTCGTCTTCGTCGCTCCATTCGAGGTCAAAATCGCCCTCGTCATCGCTAGGTAAGCCAAGATTCGAGGACAGAATGGATTGGGACCGAGGGAGTATGTGATGTCTGAAGCAAGATGCATGAAGTTTCCCTGAAATGTTATAGCGGGAAAAATACTGACTGATCCAATAGTTCCTCTATTCCAGCCTGGCCCACCTCCCAATCTATCCTAACCCAATTATACACAAGCTCGCCATCCCGGTATACAAGCATCGTCGGCAGCATATCTAGGTCAACTCCATCGTCGTCCTCGATTACCTCATCTTCATTTTCCTCCTCATCCTCCTCATACAGATCATCATCGTCACGATTGGGTAAACCTGAGCGCGGTAAGGTTCGTACGCGCGAGGTTCTGAATTGCATTGCAGAGGTAGTGGACGCGAAACCAAGTGCAGCTGCTCGCGCACGCAGAAACTTTGTATCAGGGTAAAGGCGTGCCAAACGAGACAGGGTGTCGTCTATGGCGTAACACCGTTCCAGCGACTGGACATGAGAGAAATAAACAGATCAATAAGACCGACGATGTCAGGATAAGTTTACCGGTTCATAAATATGCACCACAACCCAAACGCCCCTCTCCTCTTCCACGGCAGCTACATAACCCTTAACTCCAACTTCCCTCAGGTGCCCAAACCTTCTAACTTTAGTTCTCCCAAAGACGTCCGTTCGTCGCTCTCCAGAAACATCCATTTCCTTCATCACTAACGGATCCACTCTGACGCCGAGTCCTAGCGCTGCCTTCGCCCTCTCCTCCTCCAGAAATGTTTTCCCTCCTAGATGACTCTTCTCCAGCCTTTTTTGTACTTCTTCCAACTCATGGAACCGTTGATCCCTCTCTATTGATTCAGCCTCGTCACGATCACGAATAACACCTTTCACCCCCGTTCGTCCTGGGGCCATGCCAATCGATTCTCCCTGATTCTCCATTACCTTCTGAGAATCTCTCCGCTGGTCGTTCGAATCGTAATCGTACCCTTGCTCGATCTTTCTCTTGACCTCAGGACTGAGCTCGTCGTCGTGCCAACCAGCGTCTGGCGACGTAGGTCGTGTTGGCGAGGAGGAGCGTGACGAGCCATTAAGGAGTTCTCCTGAAAGCACTAGGGCTTCGATATCTGCATACTGTACAAAATAAGGTTGCGTTGCATCTCAGTGCCTTGAAGAATATTGGGGCACACCATTCGTTAGTTTGACTCGGACTCGGAGTTGCAGAGATTTTGATCGATCGTTACCACGTACCAGTAATACTTACTAGCACAGCACCTTACGTACATTTATTGTGACCAGGCTCTCCTCCGTTCATAATTCAGTATTCGAACTTCAATAGTCTAAATCACGCATTCAGCGAATGATCAGAATATTGGGTTAGCAAGGACTCAAAAATCAACTATCAGAACTAAAATAGAACACACTGGCTAGTAGTAGAGCCTAAGTAGAGAATCATGTCAGGCACGAAGAGGACGACGGTCATGATGGGACTCAAGCTAAGGATTCCGTAGTAATATCAATAGCGGCAATCGAGTGCCAAGTAAGCTACTTGGACCTCATACAACCTTGAACCGGCCCAAGTGTCGATACTCCAACGCATATCAGTCATGGAGGTTTGTGTGGAGACTTTTACTCGGAAATTCACGTTCCTATCAATGTCGAACTTCTTGAATGCTGTGAGGACCGAAGGAACCTGATTGAATGTTGGATCAAATAAAATGTTTCCCGAATATCCTGATTGCATTGCCCACATAACACGCCCTCCCTTTCCGCAGAAACTGCAACCCACGTAACTACGCATCCATGAAACTCAGTGTTGCCCCATTTTTCAGCATGGATCTTGAAGCCAGTCCGGGATATGTCCGCTGCATACACCGAGACATGCCAGTCGTTCCCAACGTCGAACTTGGACAAACCAACAAAAACTGTGGGTGGGGAGTCGAAGAACCAGTCAAAGGAGATCCATTCTGACGCCGTGCCTCTGCAACTGAAAGTCCCACACTGGAAGTATGGGTCAGCGGAGGACAGCTTCAACCACGACAGACCTCCATTATAGAGCGTGGTATCGCGCCAGGTGTCAATGTGAGTGCAGAACTCGTTGGAGCCAACGGAGTCGACATACGCACGGATATGAATGTTAACATTATGACCCATGTCGACCGAGTTCAAACCTACGACAACGCGTGGAGGAGTCGCTTCACTAGGTGTGATGGCAACTATTGTTGAATTTACGGAGCCCTGCATGGCAGCGGTCCATATGCCCTTCGTTGTATATTGACCTATAGCATCGTGGAAGAAATACCGCTCAGATTTGAAGACGAGACGTTATAAATTTTGAGGACGTTCTCAGATCTGCCATGCGGAATGAGGGCTGAGCAAACATTGTTATATTAGCGGCAATGAGCATTACATATAGAGAGCAGCGGTGCACATATCAGACTCTCCCATTTGGACTTTTCCGCCATGCAACCCGTCAGCATAGAAGCTCCTGGCGTAGTACAGGACTATGCCGTCAGCCTCTCGACCAACCCTATAGATATGAAACCAGTTACAACTGGAACGTATATCATACACACAGCATACTCACGATACAGGGGTAACGCCGCTCAGCACATCTTCCGTCAGCGTGCCTACAACTCGGTGCCAACCGATAGAGTCCTCGCCCCGTTTTTGGACCAGAACGTCGAAGTCGGTGAGCTGTTGGAAACAGGACACTTCAAATATCTGGAGGACTGTCAGTGATCGGGAGCTCACTTGTATTTCTTTGCCTTCCCAGCCAATCCAGATGTGGGAGCCAGAATCATCTACTTTCCCCGGGTCTGTGACCAATCTAAATTATCAAAGCCAGTAGACGGTGAGAGCAGTGCCTTACGTATACCACCCTTTGGTACGGTGTCATTACTCTGAACAGTAAGAAAAAAAGAACCGAGAACTACCTTATAGGCTGCACGACCGACATAGAGTTTTGATCTATATGACTCCGAGCCGCCAAGGACACGTTGATATGAATTCATGGATGCTACAGATGTGGACGAGACCTGGGAAAGAGCCTTAGCCGTTGACAGAGTCAATGTGAATAATATAACTCACCCAATTGATAGACGATGGGAATAACGCCGACATGTCATCATAGATGATCGGTGAGCTGGTCTGAGAAAGGATTATTGTGTCATTCCGTTTACAACAATCACGATCATGGCCTACAAGTTGGTTCCAACGATTCTTGCAGCCGCTCTCGTACTCGTTGAGTTCCGCATATCTCGTAGCCCCGAACTTTCTTTCAAGCGCTCTACGTGTGACCATATTGTACTTGTCACCAGGCGGATCGGGAGCGTATTTCCAACTTGGATGGTACTTAATGCTTCTTGTGACATCGCTGCTCTCCAGACGGTTTTCAGCGTGAATTCACCCTGCTGCTTTCATCCACACGGGGGTTTCGTGGTACGCGTTGTGTGGTTCCGAGGCGCCCCATCTATCCGGGTTTGGCTGCCTACTGCGCTCAGGAAATCATAATCAAGGTCGAACAAAGAGAGACGTTTGATCTCGCCCTGCTCTATACATGAACCTAATAACCGTAAGATAAGACAAATCTGTCGCACCGCCATCCAAAAAAGGGAAATGTCAGCAAGTTCATGGCGTGCCTTGTACAACCCTCCGACGTCACCATGTGCGCCCGGAAACCATACCTAGATACTCGTGGTCCGAGTCAATATAATGATTCAAATGTGAAGACTGACGCACCTCCTTCAACATCTGGTCGCTCCCCCCAGCCAAAGTGAAAAGTGTTGGGAGAAAGTCCTTCCTATTCTCTTGCCATGATACCGCATGGAGTGCAACATCAACACTTTCAGGCAACACAGTATCATTCAAGTGCAAGGCGTCGGTCATATAAATCGGTTCTACAGTATCCCAAACACCAAGACATCTAAATCATTCTTTATTTTCGACAAGAGCAAGGAAAATCGAGCGTTATACGCACTTGATACGAGTCCACCTAGTAGTTCCTAGCGGAATAGCTGGAGAAAAGCCATCGGAAACCTTCTGCCAGATGGAGAAAAAGATGCCCAGATTCTTGGTCTCCAATAACCCGATTTTATCCTGTCAGACATACGCAGTTTTCAATGCCTGATTGTCCACGGAATGTGGTCTAATGTACAATCAACTGAGCAAGTTTTCTTGCAATATAGGTACCCCTGGGATTCCGAAAATCAGAGATAATATCCGGATGTCAGATTCATATAACATTTACCTCGAAACCTAAGTATTGTAATGTGAAGCCGTCAGATGATTTTACGCTCAAGGGATAGTTACCCAAAGAGAGATATTTCATCGCCATCTTCGTAGTTCTGCGCGAGGAAGCCATAAGCGTCACGTATCTTGCTCACTGAGTGGACAGGCCCGGGCGTCGGTATTTTGTCATAGCAGTAGTATCAAAATAGAAAACAGGACTCACCAAGACCTCGCCCTGGTGTGAACGGGAGGTTAAGAGATGCTCAATCTACCTGATGAAACCGCTGAAGGCTTACAGATCACGGCCTTTGTTGTTTTGTCGATTCTCCCGTAGAAATCCAACTCTGATCCTACACCGCTTTGGTAAAATACAATCTGCTGTACGTTATCGCTGAAAGGAATACTTGTGAGCAATGTTGGCATGATCTATAATAAAAATTACTTTGAATAGCGTTTCGCAGCACGGGCTAACAATCAATAAGTACAACACAATCAGCTTAATCTGTTAGGAATTACAAACATAAGCGAAGGACATTTGTCATATGGGGAGCGTCGGTGCTGTTTTGCACTAGACTTGCACCGGCATTGGCTAACATCGTCTCTGTGTAGTAGGAAACCATATTGATCATAGGTGGTTACCACAACGACCATGGAACCTAACGGGAAACGCCATGGATGAACGCTTGATTTGAGTCAAGAGTTTCGGTGGGGCCATCTCCGAGTCCGCAGAAATGAGTACCAGATGAAAGAGCATAATGTTACGATGCTACCTACCGGGTGCAATCATGCCATCTTGCCCTGTACCATCACAAAAGACAAGGAGACGTTTGGGTGAGATATGCGACTTGGGGTGCATGCTGAAGCTTGAAGCGCTGAAGAGTCGTGGAGATCCAGACATATGGCAAGTCAGCAAATCACAACAAGTCAAAAGCAACCACACAAAGCGATCCGCACGTCCACCTCGTGTGTGAATACTCAGAAGAAAAGCCGTCTTGAATCCAACGTCCCGACGGTCCGAGGGGCGTTCGATGGAGACGCTGCTTGAAATCTCCTACCAGTAAGATAAGTTCTAGTGCAGGGCCTCGGTCTACCTCAGCTTCATCAACAAGCAACCATGTCCGAGTCTCCCAATCCTCAACTTCGGCCATCACATAAATATCAAATCTTCGATCAAGCTGCGGCTCGACCGCTATATTGCAGAGCGTGTAAACAGAATGCAAAAGGGTTGAAATAGGCAAGAATTCGAATTGTTGACTTTAGGGTTCGTCTACGACGTCAGTGCGGTCGTCTGCGAAGAACGCAGCAGGCAATTGATCGTGCTGGCTCTGCACGGGGACGCCGCAGCACGGTAGACTTCTTCATGTAGCCCGGCCGGGTGGTAGATATCGTGCAAGGGGGATCGTTGCTGCAGAGAATCTCTTTCAATTACTTAGAATCATGGTAGATGAATTTTCGGGTCACCTGATCGACTTAATTAGGAACGAGGAGTCACGGGTATGTCACGTTGTCCGAGCGCGACGCTTATATAATTCTTGTACAATAAATGATGTAAATAATAAATCATGACAAAGGCATCAATGCAATGTATGTATGCACGGTGTGGTAAGAGTGACATGAATATACAAAGTAACAGAGGACCAGGTGTTATACTCGAGTCCGTGGGGATGTCTTACTAGCATGCAAGTCCTTGACATCAAAAAACGTACTAACAGCAAACGCAATGAACAATAAACACGCCCCGGCCGATGATACATTGTACGCATTGCACCTGGGAAGAACAGTGTATGCGAGAGGTTCTAGGAAAATCAGAAGAATAACAACGTACCACCCTTCAAAACCACCACTTGGACATCTCTGCCCAACTAATATGAACACAAACGCAGCGCCCCACAGTGTCAGCCCCACAGCATCTAGCGTACTCAACTTCTTCGCGTAACTTCGGGCCCGTTTCCAATCCTCTTCCATTGCCAGCCCAGCGAACACACTCCGTCGTTGTGTCACCCGCTTCTTCCGCCCGGGCCCTCCATCGCTGATGCCAGGTAAACTCTCATTCCACCCTCCACCCTCGCTCTCATCTTGATCCTCCTTGATAAACATGTGGGGATCAACAATCAGGTTGACATGAACATTTCCATGCTCTCTGCTAGCACCATTCCTTCCTCTTTTATTGCCTTTCTTACCTTGGTGTTTCCCACCCACCATAGATTGGACAGGCAAAACCATCATGTTGTCACCAAGTGGATTGTTGGCGGAGGCCTTACGGCGTCTTCCCTGGCAACAGCATGGCCGGAACACAAAGAAATAGAGGAGTACAGGGAGGGTGATAACCGAGAGGATGTACAAAATAAACGCTGGCGGCTTTCCAGACGGCGGAGGGGTCACTTTAGGTTTGATGATCTAGAATGAAAGACAGCAGATAAGTAACTCGTACCGTACGTATCTATCATAGACTTACCAAGGCAGCATATATTGATGGCACGCCAGCTGTTAGCGTTAATATAATCTGTAGCACCCTCAGCGCTATCCGTTTCCTTGGGCCCTGGGTGACCAATCTACCAGTCTCATCGACGGAGCCGATTACGGGCTTCCCGTTTTCGTCTAGGCCGTCCTGAAAGTTCTTGGATTTGTTCTGTGTGCCAAATTCACGTTCAAGCATGCGCATACGCTCTTCTTTCACTGAGGAATCGATGGGCGTGCTCTGTAATGGATCGTAACTCCACGGTAGAAGGTCGCGCGAGGAGTTGTGGCCGAAGGAAGGTGGTGGATCGTAGAATTCATCCGGAGAAGGAAGATCGACAAGGCCTTCCTTGTGCTTATACCCAGGATCGAAGGGTGATTGATTGGAGGGTAAGTGAGATACTGGTAGCGGGGTATATATATCAGGAGGTGAATTGAGCACGGAGACGGGGCTATTTGAAGTATACCAGTTGCGAGACCAGGGTGGAAAGCGAGAAACGTCAATTTCGGATTCGAATTCGACGGATTGTACCGGAGACCGAGCTGGTCCAGGAGAAAGATTGCGGCGAGAGACGATAGAATGACTGTGAATAGAGGGCGGAGGCAGGGAGAATGGACGGCGAGGGGAATGTCGAGCGGACGAAGGAAACGAGGGAGTGTTAGATACGACGGTGGGGACGCGAGATGGCTGGATGGGGTTGCGAATAGCGAGAGACTGTACAGGAAGCGAGGGCGGGACGTTGAATGGCGGATGGCGGTCATTGAATTCCCGTGCACGGAGGGTCCTGGAATAATCTGCTAGGTCCAGTGCTTCGACAGAGACATCAGATCCTTCTCGGCGTTGCTGTCCTTGCAGTGGGCCCATCTGTGGGTGGTTATAAGCAGAATCATAATTGCGGTTCAAGTTTCTCGCAGCACTGGAAGGCAAGGGATCGCATGGATCTGGAGACCAAGGCCTGCGGAGTTGTGGGGACGGAGGAGTATTGAGATCAGAGTTTGGATACATGCTCGTAATATTCGTAAATGTTCGTAATAGTCGTTAGGAGTGAGAAATAAGTACAGATGATCAATATCAATCAATATGAGGTCGCTGAGGTCGTCGACATGGATGAAGCTTGAACTTGAAGCTTTCCGAGAGTACGATGGGCCATCAAAGTCGCGGGAAAAGCAAGTACTAAACTGGGAATATTCACTCCAGCTACTGTACAAACGCCCATTATATCTCCAGCTTAGTTTTCTCTGGAAACTGGTCAGTGGTATCGGCGCGTTACAGAGAAGCCGGGACGTCGGGACCATCGCTAATGGCACAAAGAGCGCTACACTTCGCCATGCAGTAACTTTCATCAACTCCGGGGGTCTCAGGCTCACAGACACCGATGACTCAAGTCTATACATGCCAGCCAACCTACTTACACATCATGATCCGAGCCTTGCTCATGCATCATGTACTAATGGAGATCGGTCACCGCCGGTCTACATTCCAGGGTGTCGCTTGAAGGTAGAGTTATAGAGCACCAATTTGAATTTATTTCACCACACATCCGTTCTTTATTGCCCGCCACAAAATCGTGCAAAGACACCGCTGGATAGTATGTAAGAACTCGACATCCTAGTAGATCCGACTCGGACTCGGAACGAAGCATCGCTGCTGGTGTTACGCAAGCGTGCATACCATCACGTGAAAACGCGTTGAGTGTAACATACGACGTGTGTGACACCACTTGTATGCATTGCTTAGGCTTAACTTGAACATTCTACCCTCGAGCATGAAACGGGCATCGTCTTTTGGCGACTCTTCACCAAAGCGAATAAAGCATACGGCAGATGATATACCAGTTGATGACGCCTCAGACCTATTTCCTGGTCTTGAACGAAATGTGACCGACCTCTTTCACAACGGCTCCGACGGTACTGGCCACCTCAGCGGACGTTTTTTTATGGCGTGGAAACCAATGAAAAATAAACTTCGAGCAATACTTGAAATTCCTTCGCAAAAACATTTGTTCGAAGTCGAGTTTACGGGCGCATGTGTCCAGTTCTTCGACATCCTCCCACTCAGGGCGCACGACGATGTCTTGTTGGCTTTAAAGGGAGCCAGCCTTGAGAAAGTGCCCAATCCTTCCCGGACCTGTACCTTGTCTATGAAGTTGCAATACACGGAGGGTGTCATCATCAAGTTTGGAAGACCAGGGAGCACAAATCAGATGGTGAACACCTGGAGCCGTGAGTCTTCGTTCATAAAGTATGCGCACATTCAGACGTAATACTTTGCTCTCAGTTCAGGAGTTAGCGCAGGTCCCCAAGAATGACGACGATGAATGGTTCTCGACGCCACCCAGTAACCCACCAAGTTCTTCGCCAATGAACATTGATACAGGAACCACCTCAGACCTAGTTTCGTTGTCAGTAGGCCCTCATCCGTCTCCTTGTGAGGCTGGAGGGTCTCAACTGCGTCTTATACAACCCGTCGGCACCGAAATTACGACAACTGAACCTCACACCCATCAATCGTTCTCAAATGCGGATGCTTCCGTCGGACAGCCAAATTCTCCCCAGAAAATTCCTCCCATGTCGAAGACACAGATGAAGAAATTGAGGAAAGCCAAACATAAACGTGGGGGAGCTGCTGCTTCTACTTCTATCCCTGTCCCACCACCTGCACCTAGCGCGCCTTCTGCGGAGCCCATACGTGACGAACAACCGAGCTCTTCTTCTGCACCCCCGCCTAAAAGCCTTTCTCCCAAGTCCGATTTAATACCTGAGCACCCTGAAGTCCCGGCCACACAAGAGCTACCACCCGTCCCCAGCTTAAACGCAGGACTAATCACAGATACGGTCTGACATCTTTTCGACCTTTGAATCAATATCTGAAGCACTTGATTGCCTAGCATACGTATCGTCCTTTGAAGACCTTAAAATCTGGCACAATAGTGAACCTCATCGCTGTAGCTACTTCCGTCACTTCACCATCTTCAACAAGAAGCGGAGGTAAGGACTTCACTGACCCTTTTAGTCTTCTTTACAGTTGTCAAAACAGATCTAATGTGCAACATCACTGTTGTGGACCCGACCAATGTCTCTGATGACATAATGTCGACAACAGAAGGTTTCAAAGTTAATTGTTTTACTAAGAAATATGCGCAATGGCTTCCGCAACCCAACCTAGGCGAAGTTCTTATTTTGCGAAATGTTAAGGTCCGTAGTTTAGCCGATTCTCGTTCGACATCCTAACATCTTCCAGATCTCAACTTTTGATTTTGGTGTGAATGGCGTAGGCTATTATGATAAGCTGCAGTGGGCAATCTACTCGCCCAGCACTGGCAAAATCCGATGTCGTCACTTGGGAGAAGCCCCAGAATCGGAGGCCCTTGCCAATGGTTTCGGCTACAAATTTTCCCCATTTTTTCAGCCAAGCGAGAGAGAAATTAGGTACTGCTTACAGATATCCGATTGGTGGGTTGATGTACAGAAGAAAAGACGAGAGGCTATGGGAGAGGCACATCAGATTGGAGGGGACAGTGTCGAAATATTTTCATCTCGTCGATACCCAAGGAAGCACAGGCTCATTTGTGAAGCGGGTCCGGATGTTCCTCCTCAAGGCTACTTCGATTGCACCGTGGAGGTTCGTATGTATTGTCGTTGTATTTCTGGTTCACATATCTTGATTATCAGGTGCTTCATAAATTCCTGAACGACAATAACGTGCTTAGCCTCTATGTTACTGATTATACTGCAAACGTTTCTATGGGCCCTGTCGGAGGTACCTGGTGTCCCACGCGACTTGCTGACCTGGTATTCAAGATAGAGGTCTGGGATGATGCCGTTAGCGACGCAATGGACATGCTGGAGGGGGATTTTTATTCATTACAGAATGTCCGTGCACGACTAAGTCGTGGGGGTTATGTGGAAGGAAAGCTGGTAGAGCCGAAGACTTCTCGGTTGGAGGAAGCAGATGCCAGCTACGACGTGCAACTGAGAGCATTAATAGAGCGAGGGTTTTTCTGCTTCCGTCTCTCGAGTTGCTGATGAAGTCATATCTGCAGGCGAAAAAAGGCATGGCTAGAAGCCAATGAAAACGATAATTATGATCAGTTCAAACACCGGCTTATCAAGGATGCTATCGAAAACAAACATTTCAACTGTGTTGTAGAGGTAGGACTTGCGCTTTCTGCCATTCTTTCATTCCTACTCTACTACCCAAATTATAGGTTTTGCACATTGCTTATGATGGTAAAAGCTCATACGTATATGTCACTGATTACACACCCCGTGCCGATCTCTTCCCACATTCTGTGAAAGAAAGCTGGGGTAGTGGCCTCGAGGGATGTGTATTGAAAATCATGTTATGCAACGAACAGGTTGGGCGGGCCAAATCTCTTGAACATGGAGCATACTACAAGATAAAGAACTTGAGGTTGATGAACAGTGTTATAGAGGGCCAGCCTGTTGGACGTCTTGGGAGCGAGGAAATTCAAATTCAGATGCTCGACCCCAATAACCGAGAAAACAACGACCTCAAAGAGCTGATTCTGTGAGTTCCAAAGAGTCATCTAGCTCCGAAGCGATTTGCCAACTATCTGGGTGCAGGCGCAAGGAGAAGTGGAAGGAGGAGGTATCGAATGGAAGCCGAAAGTCGCTACATTCCAAGTCAAACCGGAAATGCACAACCATTGAAGAATTACAAGTCAGTGCGAAATGCCCCAGCAAATTCCGTATTCGGGCAAGAATAATTGAGTTCGATCCACTGAATTTGATAGACGCCGTGATCCTTCATTGCGAGAACTGCAAGAAAGAGTACGTCTTATGTTTTTCGCCTTGGATATCCCATGATGCTCATCGCCCCTGCTAAAGCATTCCAAGTGGTCGGAGAGCGTGCGTTGAATGTGTTGATGTGGATCACGAATATGTCCGCTACCGCTACCAGATGCACTTCCTCCTGCAGGATGATAGTGGTCAGACCCTGGTGGTGTCTGTTAATGATGAAGTAAGTGCGCTTTGCGACTTCAGTCACTCAAAGAACTGGACTTATAGCATTCTTTGCAGTGTCGTCTTTTCGAGGGACTCAGTCGTACTGACATTCGGGGTGATTCGGCAGCTTATCGCGCATTGCAGGACTGTGTAAGCCCTGTCCTTGGCAACCTGATTCAAGTCCACGAGGATATGAAGAACGGGACTGAAACGATCCCTGACACCCCACAACTGACCCTGATCATATATAACTGGAAAGTAGACGGCAAGGTCGATGAGCGGGCTTACGCTCTATGGGAGCTCGAGTAGCTACTAGTACTAGAGAACATGTACACAATTAGTACTTATTCGTGACTTCCAAGATGGGCATAAGGAAGGGTGCTTATATGTATCATTTACGGTTACAATTCAAAATGATGGCAGGGCCCAAAAACTTCCACATACAATGCGGGGGCTGATTTTTTTGATTCCAGAATCCAGAAGGGCTTTGTGATGACATTCGTCCTAGTTTTTTAAGGACACACTTATTGTATCATCACTGTACAGTCAAACCCATACTTCAACTGATAGCCCATGGATACATAACCCCTAATAGTTTGATATAAGTACGAGCTATCCACCGACCTGGTTCGCAGGGAATTACACACCATAACCCATAGTAGTTTTGCCTACTGCAAATAATTCTCAACAATTTCAAGTTGTGCACAGAGTCTCAGTGACTACTGACCAGCTCAAAAAATGAAAATTTTAAAAAGGGTTTTTTTTTCACCCAGCCGCCAGACTTCTAACATGTAAACAAATCCAAGTTCTTAGTAAGAAAGGTCTTGTTAAGTTCACGGAAACAATCAAAAAGGAATTGAGTGCAAAGTTAGCTAGGCAGGAAACAACTTTGTCATTGGATGAGCACCAGTTGAATAATGTCTCGAGCAAGTTCTCGATCCAGTGGTGAATATTGAATCTTACATTTTTGACAAAGATGTCCGGCAACTTGAAGGAAATTTATTGAAACACCCAAGATACCTATCGAGCCTCGCCCAACTCGACTCCAACTCAGCATGACGCTAACTTTAAGGGTAACAGACATTAACAGGACTTAAGTAACCCCGGGCCCACTGCGGCACTGCCTGCAAATTCGAAGTACTTTTCGGCTTATTCAATAGGCAAGTATGAATTTTGAAAGAAACTGTTTTGAGTGCGTCATAGACGATATATCCTTCGATTGCCAAGTAATCTATTAGCACGAGTCTGTAGCCCTAAACTAGTAACTATTTTCTACGATTTTTTCGAACCCATTTTCAGCCTACCTCTCCAAACCAATACAGCCCATAGCCTGGGCCATGAGAGGTATGGGTTAAGAGAGGTTCGACTGTAATTAGGATGATACTAAACGACCATGTACAAGAAACGAGTGGCAGTGAAGGCGAAGTTTGTCGGCGGACATTGTATGCAGTCATAAAACGTTTGATTCGGATCCTACACGTATACGTACTGTAACACTGATGCCTCAAGAATCAACCAACCGGCGCTAATACATAATAGCCACCTCAGTGGTCAAGACTTAGAATGCGGCGCTGCACGATACTCTACGAATCTTGGGCCGCCAATGGAGTGTAATAACGCGAACACGAGTATGAAGGGTATGGTATGATAGCTTGATTCAATTACTCAGCTCCGGGCTCTGCAAGATTGCGACCGCCGGTTGGTTTCCAAGTTTCATGCATTAATTCATCCGGTCGATTGATGTGTTTTACCGCTGAAACACAGGGATCATCTGTATATCATGGGGCTACCTCGTAGGCTCATTTCAGATCCTTCCTACACTCCACCCATTCTTTCATACATTCGGGAGTACAATGAGACTCCAGTATACGCTGGCCGTAGCTCTTTTGGCGCAGTCTACATTTGGATGGACACCGGCAAAGCGCTTTTACGATAGTCACGATTATTATGTGGCGTGGATCGACCCGCCTAAGCCTCACAATGTATCGCTGGCCGATATTGCGCTTGCCCTAGGCGTAGAGGTAGTTGAACCAGTCGGAGCACTGGCGAACCACTGGCTATTGCGGGTTACGAAATCTATAATTACGGCTCGAGGGGAAAACACCGACCTGGTTCACCGCAATTTCGAAGATCTGCGTAGCAGAGCTGAATCTCAGCTCACCTCTCGCTCAGAGGATGATCTTCAAGCGCGGCACATTGTTTCATCTGTGAGGTACCTCTCTGCAAGACAAGTACTTAGCCAGCGAGCCAGACGCGCTCCACCTCTTATTCGACCGCTATCTCCGAGATCATTGATTCATGATGTTGCCCAGCGATTCGGAATCGTCGATCCCTTGTTTCCCCAACAGTGGCATATAGTTAACCAAGAGTATCCACAACACGTCCTGAACATTACCGGCTTGTGGGATTTGGGATTCACTGGCAAGAATGTCACATCTTCTGTTATAGATGACGGCTTGGACTATACTAGCGAAGATCTAGCCGCAAATTTTGTAAGTGTCGCTTGCTCATCGATGGTTTAGCGCTGACAAATAATCAACTATCAGGACGCTGAACATTCGCACGATTTCAACGACCATCGAGCCCTGCCCACTCCCAGTAAAGCGAACGACCATCATGGGACACGTTGTGCCGGACAGATTGCGGCTGCAAGGAACAATGCTTGTGGCGTTGGCATTGCTTATGACTCAAAAGTCGCAGGTGTTCGCATTCTCTCAAAACCCATTACTGATGTTGATGAAGCGGTGGCTCTCAACTATGGCTACCAAAACGTATCGGTTTATAGCTGTAGCTGGGGTCCCCCGGATAACGGGAAGGCGATGGGTGCTCCCTCATATCTTATCAAGAAGGCTGTTCTCAATGGGATCAACAATGGTCGTGGTGGGAAGGGATCAATCTTTGTATTTGCAAGTGGCAACGGCGCTGGGCACGGGGATCAGTGCAACTTTGATGGTTATACGAACAGCATATACTCTGTCACTGTCTCTGCCGTCGATTTCACGGGCCAACATCCGTATTATTCGGAAGCCTGTGCAGCCAATATGATTACCTCGTACAGCTCTGGCAGTGGGCGCTATATTGTTTGTTGCTTTGGTTCACCATTCTTTCCTCGACTGAACTTTCTACGTAGGTGACAACAGACAAAGGGAAAAACAAATGCTCGAAGCATCATGGTGGAACTTCTGCGGCAGCACCCAATGTAGCAGGGGTATACGTCCTCGCGATGCAAGCCCGGTTAGTATAATATTGTTGTCAACAACTATTTGCCTCTGATCAAAATTCATGCATAGACCTGAATTGACGTGGCGCGATATTCAGTATCTGACGATCGAGACAGCAAAGATGATCAATCCTGAAGATCCCGACTGGGAGCGTACAGCTACTGGGCGATTATACAGCTACAAGTACGGGTTTGGGCTGCTTGACGGTTATGAATTTGTGATGGCTGCTCAGGAGTGGACCCTTGTGAAGCCTCAAGCATGGTTCTTTACCGATGCCGTTCAGCTAAATGGGGGTGCCATGGACGTAGGACGGAATTATACGGGTGGTCAAACCATTGTTCCGGGAGGCGTTACGAGCCAGATAACCGTGACCAAGGAGATGTTGGAGGACAACAATTTCGAGACGCTGGAGCATATCAATGTTCAAGTTTGGATTGATCACAAAAGGCGTGGAGACGTTGAAGTCGAAGTCGTTAGCCCGAATGGTATCACGAGTGTTCTAGGCAAACGGCGTGCAGCGGATAAAGCCAAAACTGGCTATCCTGGTTGGGTGTTTATGTCGATAAAGCATTGGTAAGTGACTGCTTTCTGGGACGTTGGGGGAGTACTTAGAGAGTCTTGTAGGGGTGAGGATCCTATTGGCAACTGGACCATCAAGGTATCAGATTTACACCAAGCCAACCGGACCGGCAAATTCCTTGGATGGAGGATGAAATTCTGGGGCACGACTATCGACCCGTCGAAAGCAACGTCATATGAGTTACCGGTGGTGGATGATGTCCTTCCCCCAACAAACGATCCATTGAGATCCATAATCGAGACGACAATCACCACCACCGAACACAGGCCAGGTGGCAGTTTCGAGGATATTCAACATTGGTTCGACAGTATGAAAAGTGTTGTGTCGACCCACAAATCGTACGTTGGAATTGCTGGGTTTGTTGCCATACTTGCCATATTTTCTGGAATTTGCTTCTGGAGGCGACGGGGGATTGCTGGGCCGCGTCTACGAACCCCATACAACGTTGTGTCTACGGGTGAGGAGATGGAGATGGATCAGTCTAGGCAAGTAGGTCCAGTGAGCCCAGGTAGGCATCCTCTGGATCGGGTGACACATGGGCTTGGGTTCCATTCGAGTTTCTTGGACGACGATGATGTCTCCACTGCAGCCACGCCTAAATATCGAGATCACGAATAATAAATTTATTTCAATGATAATATTCACACGTGTAAATTAGATAAGCATGAACTGGTAACTTGGTACACTG
This sequence comes from Tricholoma flavovirens, assembly GCA_003313805.1. Lineage (NCBI taxonomy): Eukaryota > Fungi > Basidiomycota > Agaricomycetes > Agaricales > Tricholomataceae > Tricholoma > Tricholoma flavovirens. The sequence goes on from QLOK01041391.1 coordinate 37,219, forward strand.
CATTCAAGAAATTGAGGGCGAGTTCGTTCGTTACACTTGAACTCAACTTGAACCACAACAATCATGCTTTTACATCTTCCATGGTCTCTGCTTATCACTCTATTCCTCCAACAGCCCCTCCTTGCTTCAATTCCTACCAAACGTACATACCTCACACACAACTACTACGTCTTGGAGCACGATCCCTTTGCTCTACCAGGCGCATCTCTATCCACTGTTGCACAAGCTTTGGGAGTAGAGGTAGTCGAACAAGCTGGCGAGCTTCCAGATCATTGGCTCGTCCGAACTCAAAAATCTCCCTTCACAGCTCGAGGCGAACAGTCAGACCACGTCCTCGATGCATTCCAGCATTTGCAAGCCAGAGCAAGACTGGAGCGAGAAACACACCAGTTTCCACGCTCAGCAGCGGGCTTCCAGGCCGATGCCATCGTTTCCGCTATGAAGTACCTCTCCCGACAAGAGCCTCGTCAAAGAACCAAACGGGCACCACCGCCTCCTGTCCAATCTCATAATGAGTCTCTCGCACAGCGGGTTGCCACACGATTAGGTATCCTAGACCCTAGATTTCCCGAACAATGGCATCTGGTCAATAACGACTATCCCGACTATATGATGAACGTCACTCCGGTCTGGGATATGGGATTCACAGGCAAAGGCATTATTTCTTCTCTAGTGGATGATGGCTTAGATTACACAAGCGTGGATTTGAAGGACAATTTTGTGCGTTCGCTGCGATCGTCCTCTCTTTGAATCATTCTCACCACAACTCAGGACCCAGATAACTCTTACGACTTTAATGACCACGAGAGTCTACCAACGCCTAAAAAATTTGACGATCATCATGGGACCCGTTGTGCTGGCCAGGTTGCTGCTGGGAAGAACACTGCTTGTGGCATAGGTATAGCTTATGAGTCAAAGGTTGCAGGCGTTCGCATCCTCTCTGGCCCTATTTCAGATGTGGATGAAGCCGCCGCACTTAATTATGGTTTCCAAAATGTTTCCATCTATAGCTGTAGCTGGGGACCCCCCGATAACGGCATGTCTATGGAAGGCCCAGGCTACCTCATCAAGAAAGCTGTTGTAAATGGTATAAACAACGGACGGGGCGGAAAGGGTTCTATCTTCGTATTTGCTAGTGGCAATGGTGCTGCAAGCGGTGACCAGTGCAACTTCGACGGATACACGAACAGCATATACTCTGTCACAGTCTCCGCGGTCGACTACAAAGGCCTTCATCCCTATTACTCGGAGCCCTGTGCGGCCAATATGATTGTCGCTTATAGCTCAGGCAGCGGAAAGCATATTGTTCGAACTTCTTCTTTTGTTCTCATTTCTGTCTCTGATTATCTAACTCTAGGTTACCACCGACAAAGGAGAAAATGAATGTACCACGTCGCATGGTGGAACATCTGCTGCAGCTCCAAATGCGGTGGGCGTATTTGCGCTTGCGTTAGAAGCTCGGTACGTCTGCTTCACCGATGCCAACTGCTTTCCCCGATTCTTACATGTTCTGAAGCCCTGAGTTGACATGGCGAGACATACAATATTTATGTGTTGAAAATGCTCGGATGATCAATCCTGATGATCCTGATTGGGAACTCACCGCTGTGGGTAGGCCCTATAGCTACAAGTACGGTTTTGGAGTATTAGATGCGCACAAGTATGTCACGGCAGCTCAGGCTTGGACTCTCGTCGGGCCCCAAGCGTGGTTTCAGACCGAAACCATCCAGCTGGAAGGGGGAACTATGGATAAGGACCAGCATTATTCGGGCGGTCGGTTCATCGGGCTCGATGGCGTCACAAGCACAATTTCTGTCACGAAGCAAATGTTGGTGGACAACAACTTCGAGACGCTTGAACATGTCAATATCAAGGTTTGGATAAATCACACAGTTCGGGGCGATGTGGAAGTCGAGATCGTCAGTCCAAAAGGTATAAAGAGCATCCTAGCCAAGAGACGGCAAGTGGATACTGCCAACACAGGTTTTCCCGGATGGACGTTTATGTCGGTCAAGCACTGGCGAGTATACGTCTGTTTTCTCTACTTGGATTTTTGCTGAGAGTTGGGCAGGGGTGAGGATCCAGTCGGATATTGGACAATCAAAGTATCAGATCAAAACAATACCCAATTAAGTAATGGGACTTTCTTAGGATGGAACATGAAGTTCTGGGGTTCCTCGATCGACCCCTCCAAGGCCACGAAATACGAAGTTGTTGCCCATGATGATTTACTACCTCCACAATTGCCACCTGCTGCAGATCCTCCAACGACGACTAAAATTCTAACTAAGCCTACTGCTCATCTGCCAGGCGATCATGGTGAGGCAGAAGGCGAGAATACGAATCCTGCCTTTTCCACCGTTCAGTCAAGTGTCGTTCCCACAGGAACGTCATCATCAGGTATCCCTTCTCCAGAGGAAGTCGGCTGGTTCCCCAAATTGTCAGACCTCGTCTCGAGCCAGAAGTGGTTCTTTGTCGCACTGGGAGCCGTTGCGTTATTTGGCATATGTGCTATTGTATTCTTTTGGAGAAGACGCCGTGCTCGATTGGCCAGCTATACCCACCTACCAGCGAACGAAGACGTTTCCATGAGTGCCCTGGCTGGAGGTCGACGCAGCGCTCCTCGGCGTGGTCCCCGACCAACAAAAGAGCTGTATAATGCTTTTGGGGAAGTATCGGATGACGAGTATGATGGTGATGAAGAGGAAAAGCTTCTGCGAGGTGCTCAGATCTCCGCAGGATTGGGATTTCACTCTGGATTTTTAGATGACGATGATACACAAACGGACGGAGTTCGTGTGTATCGCGATGATCCAGAAGGTACGGGCCGTTTGCATGGGAAGGAACATAATCTTAGTCCGACCGCGAGCCCGAGTGGCAGTGGTGGCAGTTGGGAACATGCATAATTCGGACAACTTTCGTTCGTTTCTCGGTTGTATCTGGCACATCATGTATCTAATAGGCATTCATTACGTTACAAAACATTCATTCAACGCATTTCTAGATAGTCAGCAAGCTCAGGATAGTTACATGTAGTACATAACGTAATAACATGAAAGCAAGATAGTAGACTGCCGGTGTTTATATAAAGCGCAATTTTGAGCCGTTGGCAACGCGAACCCATACGTCCAGATCCTCGTACTACAAAAGTGATAAATCAGAATACGGTCCAAAACAATGGGCAAAGAAGACATACCTGAGCAATTGTTTCCATCAACACTACTTCACTCCACCCAGCGTTCAACACACGAGCACGGATATCAACCATTGACAACTCTTCGTCATCGTCATCCTCTTCAGAGTCGTCGACGTCCATGTCGCGTTCGCCACCTGGGCCCCTACCAAGTCTCTTTTGCTTTCTTTGCATCCTGGGTCGAGGTGTGTTCTCACCGCCAACCATACCCTTGATTAGACGGAATACTTGAGAGACAGCCGATTTATCAGGCTCATGATCCTTGTCCGAATCTTCCTGCAGACTCTCTTTGCTGCATTCCATCAGCCGTAGAGCCTCATCTACGTCGAGATGCACAACGACATCCGCACATCGTAACCGGGCGAGGGCTTGGGCTAAACGTAGGATTCCGAGGAGAGTTCGGGCTGACGTATATGAATGTGATTTGTTTTGTTCTTCCTCTTCTTTGGAGAGCTTTCGCAGACGGACGTATGAGTCTACAACGTAGCTAGAGACCTCTGGAGGGACCGTTGGTCGCTTGCTACGGGCAAGCGCAATATAATGTCTTTATAACGTCGGTAAGCAAACAAGCTACTGTCAACATTAATCACAAACCGCATGACATTGGGCTCGACGACATCGTGTTCTAACTCTGGATGTCGATTGTGCATATGCACGTATGTAACGTGCTGGGCGAGCCGTTCGTCGTCATCTCGCGAGGGTTTATCTAGGATCAAGAACAACAAATCAAATCTTGACAACAATGCTGCCGGAAGATTGATGTTCTCTACGGGAGAGACCTTTGGATTATAGCGACCGTATAAGGGATTGGCAGCGGCAAGTATCGACGTGCGCGCATTCAGAGTGGTGGAGATCCCGGCTTTCGAAATGGATATAGTTTGCTGCTCCATAACTTCGTGAATGGCTGTCCGGTCGGTTTCCTCCATCTTGTCGAATTCGTCTATACAACATATGCCATTATCAGCGAGAACTAGGGCTCCCCCCTCTGTTGAATATAATCAGGGACACACCAACTGGATGTAACAAGAGGACTGACCTAAAACCATTTCATCCGTGACAGGATCCCTCATAACTGCAGCTGTAAGACCCACACCAGAAGATCCCTTTCCAGTCGTATAAACTCCCCGAGGGGCAATCTTCGAAATATATTTGAGAAGTTGGGACTTCGCCACACCGGGATCACCCATTAGGCAGATGTTTAGATCTCCCCTAATTTTCATACCATCATTGGTGACTTTCGTCACGCCCCCTACGAGTAGCAGAAGCAATGCCTTCTTCACATCCTCATGACCGTAGATTTCCGGTGCGATGCTCTGCGAAAGCTTGTGGTATAGGGCGGGATCCTGTTTGAGTTCCGCAATGACACGCTCAATGTCTGGCGTCATCTCCATCTCGCTGTACTGCTTTTTGAGTTGGTGGATGTAGTGAGTTTCCAGATAGGTATCCGTAAGAAGTCCAGCACGGATGGCCTGGAAACCTGTATACGGAATAGGAAGAAAGATTCCACCAAGATGAACGACATCTCCGGGGTTCATCAGTCGAGTGAGGCTCCCATGGACATGTATGGTCATGGATCGAGGGATATGGCCTACGGGCACTTGGTCTGCCTACAATATGATAATGAGTAGAAATGGTCATGGGATCACTATGCCACTCACCATTTCCTGGATCTTAACTTCCTGGAACGGACTGAATCGGCAAGCACGCGTCTGCATGTGCAAGGAGCCATGAATACCGTTTTTCTTGCACTCATTTTCATTTTGGCAGTCAATGATGGGAGTGAACGATTTATTTGATATATCTTGAAAGGTCTCGGAGCCGCAGACATCACAGGTGTAGGCATTGACTTGAAGGAGTGGCTTAACTTCTGATACACGGGTAACAATGCCACGAACAGTTATAAGGCGCCCAAGGTGTACACCTCGTACTTCTCGCACGGCCATGGCGATATCGGTTTTCAGAGGTTGGAAGCATAGATTGCTGTTGGATCAATGAGATGCCCACGCGTTGTTCAGGCAGCGAAATACACACTATCTTCGTAGTAGGTGATCAGGGAATCTGGCTAGTGCACCTTCCATTTGCTCGTTTCGCTCCCGACGTTGATGCAATATCACGTCAATGACCTCGTCATGCTCGCTGATATCCTTGGTAGGCTCCGGCAACAGTTTGTCCACGACTTCGCTAAACAGACTGACATATCGACGCGTATTGTGGCGGATACGGGTCACCAGTTCAGAAATGGTGTTTTCATGCTAATAGCAGGTAAGAAATGGAGATGGGACGCGTAATAAAGACGCGTACTGTGTAAATATCTTCGAGGTCAATGACTAGCATTTGTTGATCACGGTTGGCGATTCGTTGCTGTGACAGGATGTAGTTAAGATGGAAAAAAAAGCCGAGTAAACGCGTACAAGTTGGTTCATGTATTTAAGAGACGCTGATTCTGATGTAGCATCATCACCACGACTTCCAATGTCGATATTGGCAAAGTCGCTGGCTAAATCCTTCTCCTGACTCTTGAATTTCGACAAGAAGTCCCGGATTTTTTCTGTAACGAAGAAGTTGAGATCTCCTTGAGTATATTAAGAGAAAAAAACGCGCCTTTCTCGTCTTCATAGGATATATTGATGTTCACGACAGGCAGCGACATTGTGGACGAACACTGAAAGCCTGTTGTCGGGGTTTGAACGCCGAACACCGCCACAACTGCCATCTTGAACTTACTCAACTTAATGGCTCGGCGACTAGTTCCCTACGTAGAAATTGTTACAAGATCGCCCAAGAGCAGGAAGCGACAGAACTCGAATTCAAGCCCAGAGCGATTAGGGACGGTCCTTTCAAGTCCGGTCACTTCTCGAAAGAAACAGAAACAACGAGATGAGACCATTAGCAGAGTCGTAACACGCAGCGTAAGTTGACTGGCTTGAGATCTCTTGGATTGTACTGAGGCGTCGCGTAGCCTTCGAACAGTCCTTCGAACAGTCAATTGGATCTGCCTCACTCTCCTACAGTGTCCGAGTTTGGTTTAGATGTAAGTCTCCAGATGGCCGATTGGTACTTGCTGTTCATCCCGCCCGAAAGGTTCCTGTTGATAGACATCCCATCTCTCCCACCGTTTCTGAATTTGCGATGGACGCCTCTGCCACCGACTTGAACCACGAGGTCGTGATACGTCCTCATCTTACCCAGTCACAAGCATCCAAGTCTTCTCCTATTGCTGCCTCTGGTTCGCGCGTAATACAGGATGTATCTGCGCGTAATAAACAGTCCTCGCGAAATCGTTCAACACCTCCCCAGAATTCAAAACATACCTTTCCGTCCGACAGTGAGATCGAAAGCGACGAAGAACTATCCATTATCCATGTTACACCTGAAGGGGCATGCCCTCCAGTCTCAACAGCTCATGGTTCCGAGGCCCCCGACGGTGAGCATGCTTTACATCTCCCTTTTACACGTCTACAAAATTCCCTTTCCAGGCATATTGACTTATCAGGTGATGGATGACGAACTTCTAGAGAATGATGACCTTGTCATTCCAGGAGAGACAACCTTGGGTGATTCTACTGCTACTAACACTGATAGCAGCCAGGATGATGTTCCGGTTCGACTGTTGCAAGACTTCACGATATACAATATGTCGACGAATGAGGCGGTTCCGGTTGGCGAGCTCATGACGTTGAAGTTTGTCGACAATACCTTTGGCGCATCAGGACTTGTGAAACCATGGATCGACGACGACATTGACGAAGAAGAAGACGACATAGACTCAGATGACAATGGAGTTCACTCCAATCTTTCTGAACGAATCAAGCTTTCAGAGTTGCTCGAATTTGACATTCATCATTACTCTGATGTGTTGAAAGAGTTAGATAGGTTCGTTAACTCTTGCTACTTGTGTATCTACACCTTTAAGAAGGCGATCCTGATCTTTCAAATCTTCCGATGCAGCAAAATCTACATTCGCACCAAGTTTGCTTGGTACATTCTTGATTCCCCATCACCTCCTTACGAGCCTCTATTCACTCCATTTTATATTCAACATCGTGTTCTACACCTTCTTGTGACGACATCACTTGAGAACCCACGAATAACTTACGACGAGTTTGTTGATTCACTGCACACGGAGACTGACGATAATCTCAGCACCTACGCTTTTCTTGGCCGTGAGCTTACACGGGAAGATGTAGAGTCTGATACTGTTGTACGTCTAAAGCGGTCCATCTCCCCGTCTGACATTGATCATCTGGCAATTTAGAACGCATATATAATTTCGACCCTTCCCGAACTCTGCGAGCAAACTGGCATTCGAATTAGCCGTGTTCCTTGCATTAAAGTCATCTTTGGCCCATCCAACATTGACTTAGATCCATTCGATTACTCTCCACGCAAAGGGAAGGGAAAAGATACAAGACCCAAGCACAACAGGATTACGAACAGAGAAAAAGAGGTCCTCAGGCATAGGAATTCAACCGTCGTCACTCCCGTTGTGGCTCACATTGCCAAAAACCTCTTTCAGCGCTCACTTGTAATAGCGGGGTCACCAACATTCGATGATATGGATGGACACGTAGCTGCCGAGATGGATAATATTCAAGCACACAGATCTGATCCAAAGAGCATGGAATGGGGCGATGACGATTCGACGGAGCCAGGATATTACTCTAGTGTTACCATGGATGGTGTGACATACTGGGCAAGTACATTTTCCAGAATAATGCATAGCTCTGCAACCTCTTGTCGCTTATTAGGTTGGCGAGGATGTGATGGTTAATCCGGGTAATGACGAGGACATGATCAGGGCTCGAAACGCGGAATCTGATGCGTCGCAATCTGTGAACACGTACGCTAATCGCCTATGGTAAGTTTGATTTTTCCCCCGCTTTGCGCGATATTTAACAATCTATAGGTTTTGTCGCATATGCTACTTCTTTGAGCAAGAAGAGAAAGGCAAGAAGATTAAAATGTTTCATGGACAATGGTATAGCCATGGATCAAAGACAATCCTACAAGAGACTGCGCACTCGAAATCATTGTTTCTCATGAACAAGTGTGAAGATAATCCAACCGCAAGTATTTTCAAAAAGTGCAATGTCAGAATGATGGGACCGGAGGATGTGGAGATCCTGGATGATGGTAAACCCGATGCAAATGATTTCCATTGCAGGTATGTAGTGCGTAACTCTGTTCATACCATTTTATAATATAGTTTATTAGCCTGGTCTGGAGTGACGAGAATACTGATTTCACTGCCCTTCCGAGCTCGGATGAGATTGGTATGCTTCTTCAACCCTTGGAACCTCACAAGCCATGTATTTCTTGTGGGATTAAGCTTCAAGACAAGTCACGAGCGCTGTTGCAACGCATTCCTAATGGTTTTACTCAATATGGGTTAACCTACCATGTTGGTGACTTCATATATATTCGACCTCCCGAGAATTATGGTGTGTTGGAAATTGCCCAGATTGTGAGGATCAAGGGTATCCCTGTTGATCCTTCAGTGTCTGTTCGCTTCTTTGGTCGATATGATGATTCTGCCCCGAAACAGAAATCAGTAGAGGAAAATTCAGCCCAGTTGATCTGTGATGAGGTAATGGCATTCTGTTCCATGCTTGAGATTGCATTCTCAACACTCTTTGTCAGCGTCGATTGTACCTACACAGCCAGACAAAGGAAATAATTTTTGATCAGATTGATGGGCTTTGCCATGTTCGACACTTGACCGACCCTGATATTATCGAGGACTGGGTACAGCATGCTGATAACTATTATGCTAATCAGAAATGTGATGGGAAGGGGGCACTTATTCCTATGGATAAAAAGTTTTTGAACAGCTGTAGAGCATGCTCCGAGGAGCGAATCAATAAATTACGACATTCCCAAAGGTTGAAGGACAACAATGAACCATTACGTGGCCTTGAACTATTCAGTGGTGAGTTCATCACTTCCTCTGTTATCCTGTTTCCTGTCCAATCATTCATGCTAGGTGCTGGAGGACTTGGGACTGGGATGGATATGTCAGGCTTTGTAAAGACTAGATATGCTGTGGAATTCTCACCATCTGCAGCTTTGACCTACCAGTAAGTGTCTTCTGGATGAGCATGATACCTTCTTATCCACCAAGTGAACAGGACCAACCATCCTAGCACTATGGTTTATTGCCAAGATTCAAGTCTCCTCCTTAAACATGCCATTGATACTCATGAAGGCAGAAAGCCTGCCCCCCTCCACTCAAATGATGGCAAGACCCTTTGCCCACCCATGCCTGCAAAGGGGGGAGTAGATTTTATTTTTGGAGGTATGGCATATAATATTGCTTTTCTGGAACTGACCAAGCACTGTTATTGGATCAAGGGCCTCCATGCCAGTCATTCAGCCATGCCAATCACAATCCAGTAATCATTCTATAATGTTCATTTGCACATAGCTGACTGTGTTTTTCATAGCGTGCAGATGATATCAGGTACTGAGAATTTTTGATATTAGAGACTTGAGATATTTGCTGATATTCCATTACAGGTCCACCCTACCTGTAAACATGCTCAGTTACCTTGAGCATTACAATTGCAACTATTTTCTCCTGGAGAATGTCAAAGGAATTCTTGACCATCCACTAATGAGTAGCACAGCAAAGGATGGCCGCTCTCTTGAAGGAGGTATCAAAAGTGGTGTCGTCAAGTTGATCATGCGGGCCCTCATTGCATTGGGGTATGGGAATTCCATCCTATTGTCAACTTGATTGTGATTACCACTGGCCTTAGCTATCAAGTCCGTCATAAAGTTTTACAAGCAGGTCAATATGGTGCCCCACAAGGTCGAGGTCGTGTTATTTTCTGGGGAGCAAAGCGTGGCTTCAAAATCCCCAACTTTCCTATCCCAGTTTATGCCTTCCCGAGAGGCATGCACCGGATTGTTCTCCCAACTGGTGGATTCATGCAGCCAATGACTCGGAGCCTAATTCCTAATGATTATCACCAGTGTGCACCTCTAAAGGCAATTACTGTAAACGAGGCCATTGGAGATTTGGTTTGTCCGACATATCTTTGGATTCATGCCTATAATGCTCATGTGTGAATGATGTGCTAGCCCCCATTTGATTGGTGCGTATTGATATAGATTATCCCCCTCCCCATTGATGTGATGACTATTGTCTAGGAAAAATCCCCATCAAACAATTCCCAAAAAACCAAGAGACAAGCGTGAAGCTTCAGAACGTCAAATTCAAGGCATTGCTCAATTTGAAGCAGTCCACCAGTCCTGTAATGATGTTGGGAAGTTGCCTGGATATCCTGCTGGTACAAGATATAAAAGCAAACCAACAAACCGATATCAGTCTTGGATTCAACAAGGAATGGAGAACAACAACTTACTTGGACATTATACCAAACGTTTTAGTCCAACATTGGTTGAGGCGTGAGTCTGCTCTCAAAAAGTGTTATGGTCTACAACTAACTCACACATAGGACAGTAACAGTTCCCTTGAGGCCTTGGGCAGACCATCATGGTATGTTCTGCTGCTGTGTTCTTCATCCTGCCATTAAGCCATCTCTGCCAACACAGACCTTCCACTCTCATTACAACCGAGTCATGCAAAGCCTGGTGGTAGGCAGGAGAAAAAATGTATGAAACACTTTCCTGGCACGTCTATTGGTCTAAATATTGTCGTTGTCCAGCATTCTATGGTCGAATGGATGGCGATGGCCATTTCAAGTGTGCAATGACTCTTGTTTCTCCCAATATAAAACATTCATGGTTACTTCATCCTTCGGTAGGTCTACGAGAAGTTCAAGTGCCTCGGATGCCTTCTGATTTGGTCTTTTCCAGCAAAAGCGCATCGTGAGCGTCCGTGAATGTGCTCGTGCTCAAGGATTCCCCGATTACTACGAGTTTAAATCAATAGATAGCAATCCCCATCGTATGGTTGACAACGTGAGTTGAGTTGGGTGTTTTGTGATTAAGCCTGACCCTGTGTTGCCTGCTTCTGTAGCAAGTACGACAGATCGGAAATGCGGTACCAGTCCCGCTTGCTCTGGCTTTGGGCAAGGCTCTTGGAGAAGCACTGCTGGCGGAATGGGAGATAAGGTCAAGGGAGGGGAGTCCAATTGTGTGAACTGCACAATCATTTAGAACATCTGCGACGCGCAATTTTAAGAGGATTCTAGATCATATAACTTGAACTAGTTGTTATAAAGATTGTCAGTGTTGATTGTAGTAACCAGGGAAATGTTCTTCGTGGCCTGCCGAGGGAAGTTGTTCATTGCTGATCCTGCGCTAAGATGTCTTCCACTCGTTTGACCTTGTGATTGTTACCTTCTCCGGGGACGACGATACGATCTACGCGGGTGCCGATTCGGATGTCGGTCGCGATACGAGGCGCGCCTCGGGCATGAACAGCAGTATGACAATCGTGAATGGCCTGGGAGACTTGAGACCATGGTCCTTCTGGCGGTGGACAAGGATAATGTGAAAAGACTAGGAGAGTAACCCGAAGAACATAAATAAACTCACCAACGTTCGTCCCGTAGCCGCTGGAAATTTGTGTAAACGAGAACAGTGAATTAAGCACGGAACTGCTTACTGCAACTTTGTATCAGGAAAGATCAGTTTCCTATCTCGAAAACAATGACTATGTGTGCACCTTGTACTTCAAACCTGATTTCTCTAGAATTCTCTGGCATTCTGCAACATGTTCAGCGACAGAAGGGTCTCCAGTGCCTATTGGGACGAGACAGAAGTCTGGACCGAACGTTGAGAATGGATTAGGAGTGTAGAAGCATAGAGTGATACCTGCGACAGCGTATAGATCTTCAGACATTTTTGTACTTGCAATGGATAAGTTTAGCCTACACTGACAACTCATCATCGCCCTATGTAAATCCCTCCATGCCTTCGGCTGCCCTGCAATCTAGAATCTTGACATTCGAGTCTCTTCGCACTACCGAGCCTTCGTCGTCGCCGTCGTCGTCGTCTTCAACGTTAACTAACTCAGCACCAAGAAAATCTCAATTCAACATTCCTTTACTTGATGCTCCCCCAATAACCTCTCGACAATCAACCCCTACATCGCCTTCGCCTTCGCCCCCGGATTTAGGCCATAAAACATCCTTCATTGACCTCAAAGATTGGATCGTTGACGATGGTCCCTCTCCTCCCCGCACAAATGGCTTCGAGCCACTTTATCACACGAACGGCAACAGCAATGTCAACGGTCATAGGCAACGGGCTACTACCACAGTTCCGAAACCTCTCATTACTCCCCTGATCAATCTAGAAACCTCACCGAAATCTCACCCGAAACCAAAGCCATTCACCGCACCCCCTCTTCCACCAAGGAAACCCTCAATTCGTTCACTCAAATCGGCCGCGTCTTACACGGCCCCAATCTCCAACAACGGCAGAACCCCCCATCCGTCTAATTGTTCCGATTCCCTGACCGTGGAACCATTACACACGTATCCGCCTCTCAAGATCGACCCTTCTCGACCCAGAAATATCCCAGGGCATGCACCAGCCTCCTCTATATCTTCTTTCCATTCAGTATCTCTCTCTTCCGATACCGATTGCAGCACTCCGGGTTCTGTTACCAACTTCATCGCCACTTACCCCGTAGACCAAGGCCGTGAACATGAGTTCTCTATGAAGAGTAATAGCAGTGAAGGAGACTCAATTAGTTTGGGGGAATCCTATGAGGATGTTTCCATCTCTTCACTAGCTAGCCTCAACACAGAGCGAAAGATTGCTCGCGATTGGGAGAAGGCCATGGTAGGTCGTGTTCCACCCAAGCTTCCCAAACGGCCAGTATCCTCCCCCTCGTCCGCCAGCCCCAAACCTCCCATGAAGCCCCCACCGCTATCCGCACACCAAGCATCCAACTCCACTTCGTATCTACCTCGGCCACCAAGCTCCGCGTCGTCCTTACATTCCACAGGTCCGGCAATTACCAAAAGACGCCCACCACCGCCTCCCCCATCACGCTCCTCCGATCGCTCCTCGATACAAAGCACCTCTACATCTCGCAGCATGAGTTCAACTTATTCCAAAATTGATCATCCATGGACACCTACTTCTCTGCATGCTAAAACAAAGCGGCCAACCCCCGTCCCGCCTGCAGCACGCCAACGATACGAATCCCTCTTCAATGCAAACGTCGTGCAGCGGAGAAGAGCGGAGAAACAGCAAGGGAAGGAGAGGCCCGCGCTGTTGAATCCAACCGAGGCCAGAGGGATGAGACGGGCTGCGGGGTGGAGAGGTTTGTCGGTAGATTTGATTACGGGTGATCACAATGCCGACGGGTCTGCATCTTACAAGGAGGATTGGGAGGAGGTTGACGAGGTGGCAAGAAGCTCTGATAGGCTAGAGGGCTGCTTTATCAAGTCTATATGGGTGAAGTCAAAGTTGGATAGAGAAAAATTGCATGAAATCTGGTGAGTTCTACCAAGCCATCATTGTGTCAAGCTTCTCATTCCTGTTTGCTTGCCTGCGTGACAGGAGTGAATGCGACACTACCAAAACAGGCACATTAGACAGGGATGAGTTCGTTAGTGGGATGTGGCGGATTGACGAAGAGCTTAGGCGCGCTCGAGCGCAATTTGCGAAATCTGCTAGCGCGTCAAGTTTGACCTCGCTTCGTGGGAGAAGCGGTCACAAATTACCGTCTCACAAGCCCAAACCTATCCTTCGATAGTTATTACTCCCCTTTCTGTCGTTCTGTTCTTCCTACCCATAATTGCTATGTCGACATACTCCGCAGCCCCGCTTCCGAAGACCTCACAGATTCGCTGGAATATCTAGCTTACACTCCGATTCGGGACTGTTGTATTCGTAGCCTAGGTGGCCTTGTGGATGAAAACACAATGCGTAAACGAAATCATAGCACTTATCGGTTATGGTAACATCTACGTGCAACAAAAAGTCATGTCTAGACAGCAATCAGTCATAGTACCCCAGGAGCGCCTTCTCTCCTTCCGTAAATCTGGGCAAGCAAACTCAAAACGCCACCATCCCGAAGTCCCTCCTCATCTTCCTCCTCACCTTCGAATGTTCTCGGGCGCTTGGCTCCGTCAACATACGATTCACCCAAGCCACTACCCACACCACCATCAGGTTCCAGATCCTCAGGCCGTATACCTGATTCTGTTCCAGAAGTGCGACCCGTATTAGCAGGAACCACGCTTCCCTGAGAATCTCCAAGAACAGCCGTCTGGGCAGTGGACATACCGCCGAATATCGAGGAGCTGGAAGGCCCCGGGGCCAACGCCGACATGTTCAAAACACTCCCCCCTGGAGTCCTTCTTCTTGACATGGCTGCATGCTGGCTTTGTCGTAACGCGTTATCGTATATCTGAGCCTTGTCTGCGTTTGAGCGTTCGATCTTGGGTTCGCCTGCGAAGTGGACCGTTCCATCTGTACCAGTAGGATGCCTCCGGCGACCAAGGACGTGCGGATGAGCTACATTAAATTCGGCCAATCTGCTGAGATAAAGGGAACCTGAAGGATCTGTTGGATTCCAGTCCGGATTCGCTGCCTGTAAGCTTTCGTTTAGAAAACAAGACAGGGATGGGAAAGTTTTCTGGTGACCTTGAAGTTCAGGAAGCTTTTCTCCATTTTGCCTTGATTAGACATCATTTTCTTATCTCGAGTCCTTGTAGGCGCACCGAACTAAGAGACCAGATCAAAACAAGCTGTTGGCGCAGCAGTGGGCACACACCTTGACATTTCCATGCCTCTCGAAGTTGAATTCCGCAAAACTGCAAACATAGCCACGCCCATCCACATGAACAGAGAATTCACGAAAGAAATCTATAATTGCTGGTGCACATGGCGGGAGAGAGTACCACAATACGAACGGGGTCAATACGACAGACGCCAGCTCTTGTATGAAGATCAGGACTTTCATCGCGAACAGTTCTCCAAATTGCTGATGGACCTGTCACCAAAGATATATATATCACAAAATTCGCTATTCATTGCACAAAATGGTTACCTTCTTGCTATGGAGTTCGTCGCTCCACTCATCGGGCATATAGTGTGTGTACCCAATGACTTCCGTCATCAACAATTCTGGATCAAACACCCTGTTGTCGTCGGGTATCATGCTTCTCACTACCGTGAGAATTGCACCAAAAACCCCAAGATAAAAGACGACGGTGCGATGTGGCGATATCTCAAAGTGAAAGAAGAGATCAGGGTCTATGACTGTTGCAAGAACAAGTACCGCAGCGAACGACCCCGCGATGAAGGCAACGAATCTGTCACAGTCACCTTAGGAAGAAACGACATTCAAACTGTTCAATCAACGCACCGCATGATCAACGTTACTTTCTCGTTTGGAAACTGACCAATATACATGCTTGCCAAAGGATAACTTTCGTCCAGCCGCCTAATGAATAGGTGAGGAAGTTCATTGAACTCCCTGAATTTCCATCTTGCAAAGGATGTGTAACGACGGCTACCGATCGATGACGGGTCTCCATGATACTCCTACAGATCACGTCAGCTAGTAAATCATGCTGCAGGTATGAAAATACGGACCTCAAAGTATCGAAAAAAGGAGTACATGAGGAGGTATAGAACAATGAAAGGTGCAAAGATAGCGTTAAGAATTCCCATAAAAATGAAACGTCGTTTAAGCCTGGTGAAGAAAAAGTGACAACTGTTAGATGGGGAGTGACGGAACTATAAATAATATAGCTACCCTTCGATTAGCGCCACTCGATTCTTGGATTTCAGGAATACCTTCCTCACTCTCCCGTGCTTATCAAAGAGATATTCCATGAGACAGAACCTCAGGTTCCATTCCAGGGCCTGTGTCAACATCTTGCCTTTCCCTTCATCTTCTGCCACGAAACGTTTGAGTATCTGGGGCAACGGAACGCGCAAATCGAGTAACTCTTTATTGAAGAGAGCAATAAGATAATTCTCCTGCCGCATTATTCTGTTTGCAATATCATGGGCATCGAGTTTAGCCATTGTGGTATCATTGGTGTTACGTCCACTCTTCGAGGAGATAGCAGTGATTGGATTCTCTTCTCGAATTGAGCCAATGCGTCGGACGATTTCCGGCCAGGAAATTGTTTGAATATCAGCCTAGTTGTGAGAGGCATCAGTAGCCTGCACTATACCTGAACGGAGACTAACATCTGGTATCTTCAAGAGATGTGTGTAAAAGTTGTACATGTCCACCAATCGTAGGATTCCTAGTACAAACGAAACAGTTTGCCACATGTAGAAGGCTGTAAAAAGTATAAAAAATAGAAGTGTAAATCCCGAGAACCTGGGGACTCCGATTAATGGGGTTCGTGTTTAACTGAATGTAGAATTACCTCGACACACAATGATCAACTACTACGTGTGAAAGTTGTGTGGGTTTTTCATGTCGAAAGCGCGAGTAGTCGACGCAGCCCAGTAAAAAAGTAGAGAATCCGATGACGAATCCCACCGTTCTGTAACATAGAGTCAAAATTAGGTTCTGTGAGGATATAGGCGACTTCACAAACAGCAAGTTCAGTCCTCTTGATAAAGCGATACTGTATATTCCTTTGCCTTCATAATAGGCGTAAACTTCCTGCAAAAATGCATCGAGATTGTACACGTTGACCCAATTCCAGAGTGCCTTCTCATAATCATCCAACCCACGCATTTGAGTCGATTGACGTCTATAATCCGATAACGGCTCACTGAATCCAGTACCAGAACTGGAGTTTCGCGGGGTTACTTCACCGTCTGCCTCACCACCAACTTCGGATGGTCTAGGAGGAGTCAAAACAACAGCAGGAAGATCCTGGGCAGCAGCTTTCGGTACAACGGGTGGTAGTTTTCTGCCAGAGACAGAATGTAATGGTAGACTCCTTCCTCCACCGGGTACGAAGTTATTAGAAGCTTTTCTTTTGCCTTTGGGAGGAGTAGTGTTCCGCGAGGCCGCCTCGATCATGAAACTTTGTGGAACTTCATCATCCGACGAATCCTGCTCGTGCATCTTATCTTCCTGACGGATGTTTGGACGTAAGACGTTCACATCAGAGGGCCCCGCATCCCAGGCAACCTTCCGTCGGGCCTTTGTTCTCGAGTTCGTGAGCGGCACATCCTGGGCAGTGCCACTGTGAAAGATAGTGCTTTGACTGCGGCCCGCTTCTAAATCTTCTTCGTCCTCACTACTTCTGCTCTCATCCCCTTCAAGCAACGATTGGTTTGCTTGAGAATATCCTCTGTGTGTCCTGCTCATCGGATTGAGCATATTGAGAAACGGACGCGAACTTGTGGGTCCCGAGGCAAAGAATGACTGAGAGCCGTGGAATGACCTGGAATCTGACATAATTTGAGCGGGGTGTCTGGCAAAGTACTTGTATGGGCCAAAGATATTTCCGGTGTCCTCAGTCCACCTCAGCCCTTCTTAGCCAGGTAATCGTGGTCCAGCCTGGAGGCACACGAGTCCAAGTCTGACCTTCGTGTTCGATCACGTGAAAATCGCGACAGAGTAAATTACTACTTACATTGATATCTACCTTAGGCTACGCTACTGGTAGAGTACTACGAAATCAGCGAATATGATCACAACCAGCACTGCCGCACCATGTCATATGTCGCATGAAGCCCAACGGTTGGTATCCCATGGGCTTGTGACTGGCATGTCCGAACCAAACGAGTTTTCCGTCATCATGCTGTCAATTCGCATAGCCATCATCATCAATGCCTCCAGCACGGATGGAGACCAGGCTATCACAGCTGTAAACTCGGGGCATCACTCACTGGACAACTTAACGTCGAGGGTACATCTTACAGTCATACACCGCCCAGTGGGACAGTGAAATTAAATCAGCCTCGGAATACAAAACATGCACAGTAGCTGCCAATCGGGGATTACAAACATTAGTGTACTACTCATATCTAAATATTATACTGCAATATACGTGGACTATATGTGGTATGTAGCTTAGGATCTGAGAATCAGTTTGAAACCTGGATATCAGTGAAAAACCGGCCAGTGGGACACGTCACGTCACCAGAGATAACACCAAATCCGGAAGCTACTGATCTTATCAATCAGCATCGATCGCATTGTCTTCAGCAGGTTCTCCTCATGTCGTAGAATGCTTTTTTTGTATGTGGATTCCCAGCGCGTGCCCGTGAATTCTCGAGAGGATGACACCAATAAGACCAAAGTCGATCCGAGTGCTTTTCAAGAAAGCGCGATGCCCAGTTTTTCCCTACACCATCGAAATCCTCGCCCATCCGTGCTCGCAGTATCTCATTTGCGTGCTCCTCTAACCGCCGTAGTGATAGCCCGTGTCCTTGGTTTGCAACTTGTATTGCATATTCAATGATGACTTCTGCTTCTTCGACGGTGACCAAACTCCCTTCCGCATTGGACTGAGCCTGAGTTTTGCCACCCTTGGCATACCGTGATAGGCTCGTCTTTGATACCTTGATTCTGACCTTCTCCTCCTTCCAACATTCCTCCTCCACTTGCTTGCAAATCTTGCGAAGACCCTTTTTTGTCTGGCCTGGTTCCTTCTCGAGTTCTGCGTTGTAAAGCTCTGCTGCACGTGCCTTCCATTTTTCACTTATCTCAACATATATTTGGTGTGCCTTGGTCTTTGATTTTGCGCGCCGGCCCATCGCAAATGAATTTTCGAAGTGGTGAGGAGGTGAAATTGGGCAGTGAGATACCAGATTCGATCACTTCCCCTTTTGGAATGCGTGATGTGACACCCTCCGAAATGCTCTACAAGTCGATGGCTCAGGAATGTCTATCCGCCACACAAAATAATAATCAGGCTGTTGAAGGTCTTTTTAATTCTATATAAGAATATGGATCTCAAAAAAAGTTGGAGAAAAATGGTCTTTTGGTTCCAGAAATCCTTGTTTTGTGTATTTTTGACAAGTATTCCGGACTTACACTCACAAATATATACAATTTTGGGCCAAGGACTTACTAAAGGATAGGTTGGCACTTAATAAACATATATGAATTAACTCCGAGGCAGTATAGAGTATGAGGAAGGCAAAAAGGTCGACTGTCCCACTGGATGGTGGTGTCCCACTGGGCGGTGTATGACTGTACGTATGGCAACAGGGACCGGCATCAGGGAATCAGGGTTTCTGTGCTTTTGTCGTCCGCTATTTGTCATCGCTATCTAGAATAGTTAGATAATATACCCTTCGACGGCGCCATGCAACGGCGCCGTCACACTTGAGCAAATCTGAAACCAACTGTCATGATTGAGGACCCATGCATTGAGGTTACCTGAATCCAACTTCGAGATTTCACTCGGCAGTACTGTTGTAGATTCGCGATCTGGTGACAAACCTACAATGTGTATTCTGTAGTTTTCTTAC
>QLOK01041662.1:0-11283 GCA_003313805.1 Tricholoma flavovirens
GTAACGTAATATAAACCTAAAACCAGGAGATCAAATGCTATGTGAGTTTCAGTAAGTAATATCAGCGGAAAATGATCGGGGTTCCGATGGAAGTCCGGTTTGCTGGAACGGGATGTAACATGATCCTTATATTGCAGTAAGAGCAGATCAAGTGCTCGAAAATAGGGTTATTGAAAGTTGTTGATCATGGAACATATGCCAAGTGTGGTGAGTGAGCAGAGGCCCATCTGAGCTTCTTAATTTCTCTGGGATGGTGGTTTTCATCATTATAGACATCATCATAAGCTGGTATCACAGGGAGATAAGTCATGTTTGGGGATGAATAGATGCTGCCATCTCTGTTGATGAAAACACTTGGTCTTGAGGCTATATTTCTCATGATTGTTATCAAAACTACCTGCTGGTACAATGAATTAAACCCACCCATGGTATGTTACAGCAAGTTTCTCATCCTAGTTGCAAAGGTAGTTGTATGGAGCTCAGGGTTTCCACATGTTTGTTTGTTTGTTTGCACTATGCCAGGCAGATATGGCATCGGTGTATAATGTTGCCATTTAAGGAGTGATATATATAGGAAACATTACAAAAGGTGAAGAGTGTGGATATGAATGCATGCCTCCATGCTATATGCATGTAATATCAACAAGTTTCATGGATTCAATAATGAACATTGGAATCAAAGAGACAATCAAACATGCCTGTGAAGCCTTGAGAAGGAAGTGAAAAACAAAAGGACAATCTAATAAAATCTGTCCACAGTTGAACCGCTGAGAATTCACTAGTTGCCATTGAAGGAGGTACTAGCATCAAGGACTGTAGGTGTGGAAATTTTCAAGCAATGGTGAGTAGGCAGACATGTAAATTGATAGTTTAGCTTTCCCTGTGGTTCAACCACTGGGAAATGGAGAGAAATGGAGACGAGAAATGAAGACACATTTCTCCATGTTTCACTGTAACAGTCCAGATGTGACATCACAAATGGCAAAGTCACCAGATTTGTGATGAACACCTGGGAATGCTTGACTCTATATTATTTACACTTACATACAGCTCCATTCCTCATTCCCAGCAGTTCAACTGCAGGGAATGCTCAGCCACTATATTATTCATGTGTATGCCTACACACAAACACACATACTGTCCTCCATTTTGGCAGTTCCTAGGACTTCTCAGCCGTTCAACTGCAGATTGAACATTCTTGCTTCCTGGTAGCCTACTTGCCATGCCAAATGAAAGGCCTTCTACACACAACATATTCAAACTGGCGCACTTCTCCTTTGGAAGGTCACTCTCAAATTCTCAACAGTTTAACTGCCAAGAATAGGACCACTGCAATCTGCTGGTGCTGGTTCTACTGCTTATTATTCAATGTATCTCTCACCAGTGTTCTCTACCCTCCAGTTCTAAGTTGTACTTCCTTGTTGTTGAACTGGATGGATCTTCTGGTCAAAATGACCAACTGTTCCTGCCTCATTGATACCTTTTTCCCTGTGGTTGGGCCAAGGTTTCTTGATATGGTATGTTGTTCCTAGCAGTTCAACTGCAAGGAACAAGATTCACATTGTCTTATTTCTGCTGCGTTGAACCTACTTGGCACACGTAATTTCCATAAGACATTTTGTCTTTTATACATCTTCCACTAGATTGAACTTAATGTAAATGATTGTCTCCTACTTCAGGAGATTACTCTTTATGGATAAATTGTGCTATTTATATTCTTTGGAGATAGCATCTGGACATTTTCAATTTTTTGGCCAATTCTACTGCTAGAAATGCCTGGTTTCTTGGACAATGACCTCTTCCCTGCTGTTCAACAGCTAGGAAATGATGGCAGTCTTTCTGCCTTTTGGTTGTTCCCTGCAGTTGAAGTGCTGAGAGCATTGTGAAAGCCCTTGGACTGCTTTTTGCATTTCTAAATAGGTCACATGCACCAAATATCAATATCCCTTAGGGGGGGGGGACGAATGTCGATATTTGGCACATGTGACTTCCATCTCCAGGCATTTTGTCTTTTATATGCTTTCCACTAGATTGAACTTAACATAAATGATTGTCTCCTGCTTCCAAAGAGTTTACTCTATGAAGAAAGTGTGCTATTTCTATTCTTTGGCACTAACATCTGGACATTTTCAATTTTTTGCCAATTCTACTGCTAGAAATGCCTGGTTTCTTTGACAATGACCTCTTCCACACTGTTCAACAGCTAGGAAATGATGGTGGTCTTTCTACCTTTTGGTTGTTCCGTCGAGTTGTTGAGGCGGTTTGACTGCAGGGAATGTTTGCAGTTGAGAATGTTTTGTAGTTGCCATATTTTACTTACCATGGGTGCAGTATGGTGGAGAATGATCCCTGTACATGCCTTCATCAGGAAAATCAAAGATTTACTTACCAGTACTTAGCGATACTTAATGTGGCCTAATATGGCTTAACAGCACTCTCTAAGTATTCTAAGCTGCAGGTCACTAAGCACAACTGTGTTTAGACTAAGCCAAGTCCTCCCATGAGTTTACTTGTTGTTTGGCTTACCTAAAACGCACTGAAAATACATTGTAAACGACCACAAGATGGTGAGAAACGGGTGGGTACTTACCGAGATATGGTATATTGTCCTCCAGCCTCCCTAACGAAAAAGATCTTGACGAGGCAGGAGAACGAGAGGTTGCAGGCCTCTCGTCTCAATGTATCCATAAAACACACTGGAAATACATTGTAAACGACTGCGAGATGGTGAGAAACGAGTACTTGCCATGATATCATTGATATGGTATGTTGTCCTCCAGCCCCCTAGCAAAAAGATCTTGATGAGGTGGGAGAACAAGAGGTCGCAGACCTCTCGTCTCAACGGATCCATGAAGTGCACTAAAAATACATTGTAAAGGACAGTGAGATGGTGAGAAATGGGTGGATACTTGCCGAGATATGGTATATTGTCCTCCAGCCCGCCCAATAAAAAAGATCTTGATGAGGCAGGAGAACGAGAGGCCTGCAGCCTCTCGTCTCAATGGATACATGAAGCGCGCTAAAAATACATTGTAAACGACTGCGAGATGGTGAGAAATGAGTGGGTACTTACCAAGATATAGTATATTGTCCTCCAGCCTCCCTAACGAAAAAGATTATGACGAGGCGGGAGAATGGGAGGTCGCAAGCCTCTCGTCTCAATGGATCCATGAAACACACTTAAAATACATTGTAAACGACCATGAGATGGTAAGAAACAGATAGGCACTTACTGAGATATGGTATATTGTCTCCCAGCCTCCCTGAAGAAAAATATCTGGACGAGGTGGGAGAACGAGAGGTCGCAGGCATCTCGTCTCAATGGATCCTTAAAATGCACTGAGAATACATTGTAAATGACTGCAAGATGGTGAGAAACGGGTGGGTACTTGCCGAGATACCCTATGTTGCCCTCCAGCCCTCTAACGAAAAAGATCCGGACGAGGTGGGAGAACGAGAGGTTGTGGGCCTCTCGTCTCAACAGATCCATTAAATGCACTGAAAATACATTGTAAACGACTGCGAGATGGTGAGAAACGAGTGGGTACTTGCCAAGATATGGTATGTTGTCCTCCAGCCCCCTAGTAAAAAAGATCTTGACAAGGCGAGAGAACAAGTGTGGTGACTTCAGATTTTGACTTATTCTTTAGACAGACAAGACATATGTCATGAAGTAGTGTAAGGTGAGCGGGTTCTTCGAACCCACCAAGAACATTGCAAGGGACTCCAGAGTTGCATGGTTGGGAATCAGATAATGGTCTGTTTTTGTTGTTTAGGATGATAGGGAAGAGGAAAGGGGAGAAGAGTCCATTATTTCAGTGTTGTTGTTGGCCAGGGGGTTGCAATGATAATTGTAGATTACTGAGAGGAACAAAGAACGAACAGAAGTGCAACATCAAATCACGTGTTACATGAGGGGAGGCCAGGGAAACTTCACTTTCTCAACATATATCAACACTCATGTCCTTCTAACCTGCCTATCAAGAATTCAGTGAGAGATATCTTGGTGAGCATTGTTTTCATGTCACCACATGCATTCACAGTGTCTTTAATGGATCCAGGAGGATGAGAGGAGCCAACAGCAGACATGGATTCTTTGGTAAGTAATGCATCTCAGTAAGTGCCCACCTGTTTATCACCATCTTGTGGTCATTTGCAATGTATTTTCAGTGAGTTTCGTGGATCCGTTGAGACAAGAGGCCTGCGACCTCTTGTTCTCCCACCTCATCAAGATCTTTTTGCTAGGGGGCTGGAGGACAACATACCATATCAATGATATCATGGCAAGTACTCGTTTCTCACCATCTCGCAGTCGTTTACAATGTATTTCCAGTGTGTTTTATGGATACATTGAGACGAGAGGCCTGCAACCTCTCGTTCTCCTGCCTCGTCAAGATCTTTTTCGTTAGGGAGGCTGGAGGACAATATACCATATCTCGGTAAGTACCCACCCGTTTCTCACCATCTTGTGGTCGTTTACAATGTATTTTCAGTGCGTTTTATGTATCCGTTGAGACGAGAGGCCCACGACCTCTCATTCTCCCACCTCGTCCGGATCTTTTTCATTAGAGGGCTGGAGGGCAACATAGGGTATCTCGGCAAGTACCCACCCGTTTCTCACCATCTTGCAGTCGTTTACAATGTATTCTCAGTGCACTTTAAGGATACATTGAGACGAGACGCCTGCGACCTCTCGTTCTCCCACCTCATCCAGATCTTTTTCTTTAGGGAGGCTGGGGGACAATATACCATATCTCGGTAAGTA
Organism: Tricholoma flavovirens; assembly: GCA_003313805.1. Taxonomy (NCBI): domain Eukaryota; kingdom Fungi; phylum Basidiomycota; class Agaricomycetes; order Agaricales; family Tricholomataceae; genus Tricholoma; species Tricholoma flavovirens. The sequence continues at coordinate 4,766 of QLOK01041662.1, forward strand.
CCCACCCGTTTCTCACCATTTCATGGTTGTTTACAATGTATTTTCAGTGTGTTTCATGGATCCATTGAGCCGAGAGGCCTGCGACCTCCGGTTCTCCCGCCTCGTCAAGATCCTTTTCACTAGGGGGAAACATCTTATCTTGTAGCAAGTTCTGTACTGTGCTATGCCCTGCAGTCATATTATATTTATGGCCCCACAGCAACTACTTCTTCCTATGCCATGCTACAGTGTCTATTACATGCTATGTATGACTTCAGGCATTTGTGCAAAACATGTTTGAATATCACTAAATTATTAAGCCCATTAAGCCAAAAAAACTTATGCTACTTACCTTTAACTTAAATGTCTTGCACTTACCTGGCCCACTTGAACCACTTGGCATGCTTATGATGTGCTTAGGGATTTTCCTTTTTACTTGATGAATATTTTGCTAAGTACAAAATAAGCCACTTATGTGGCTTAGTGGGCTTATTTGTGGAATAAGTAAGCTAAGCCTGCTAAGTTTTTCTGATGTTTCTGATGGATCGAACAGATGTAGACATTCTCTGCAGTTCAACAGCAGAGAATTTGTTGGGTGCCGTGGAATGAAAGGATGGTTAGGGAAGATTGGGTTCAACCGAGATATGTCCGATCATGACATCACAAGTGGTGGTGCTACCTTGCTGCGGAAGTGGGTGTATCATCCACCTCAAACTTCTCACATCTATTCAACCATGGAGAACATGCTCAGAGAATTTTATTCATTGTCTACATGCCCTTTCTTATGGAGACTGCATTTGTTGTTTGCATCAGTAAGCATTGAATTCTCAGCTGTTCAACTGCAGAGAATGTCTATGGCGGGCTCTATGGTCTGTAACTCATTGTATACATGTCCACTTACTTGGTTAGAGGGCCAGGACTTGCATGTACGAGTCCTTATGTTTTTCTCTTCCCAATTTAAATTATTTTGTTATGTGAATGCTAGATAATGTGGTAAACAAGCTACATAACAGCTATTTTTTAGCATATACTACCAAAATTGCATTCTTGGGATGGGGGAATAGCAAACAATGAAGGTCAATGTGGATCAAGTGTGGCCACACTGAATGAAGTGAACAGGGGAAGGGGGATGGTGGATGACTAGGGGAAATAATCATTGAACATGGGCAGGTGGAAGGAACTTGAAGTGAGCAGGCTGAGTGACAGTGGACAACACAGTGCAATTGTGGACCAGCCACAGCCAGGAGGAAGACAACAATGCCCATCAATGCCAAACACTCTCCCAATGATTCTTCAATAATGTACTTTCCCATCTGTAGTGAAATGGACCTGATCGGACAAGAAATGAGTGAGATATAAGAGCTAAAGGTAATTGCTAAATATAGTGATGTGATAAGGTCACATGACCAAACAATCAATATTTTTGAACTCAGCTTGAAAAATGGGTCAGATTGATATATAATATCAACAGTTCATATGCATTTTTGCCTCATTCCTATTTTGGAAATACTTTGCTGCGGTCCAAATTATGAATCAATGAAAAAGTTACTAAGTTCTGGAATGATAAAGAATGAGTCTTACTTCATAAGGACTCATAATGGTAAGCATGCTGAGTGGATGGGCAATGGCAGATCTGGGGTGGCCAGGAGCAGAGATGCATATGCTGAGCCCCTCTTCACTTGCTCAGGATAGGAACTGTAATGAGCCAGCAGGCCAAGGGGGGAAATGCCACAATGATGAGGGCCAATAGCAGAATGGGTGGCACAGGAAGGGTTGGCGCAGTGGCAGTCATTGTTAGGAAACATGCACAGTTACCTATCATAATTTTTCTTATTTTTTCACAATAGTATTATGTACACCAAAAAACATTAAAATTATCAATGAACATGACCGTGAGACGGATAATTCTCATGTGTCTTATATTTAGAATATGTACGCAACTGTATGCTCACGTTGTAAAAACAGTATTCAAATATTGTACAACAGTTGTAACTCAACATATAAACCAATAAATACTAAGAGACACATCAGTTGTGTTCTCTTAGGATTCCCACCATCACCTTGTGTGCGGAAACGCCTTCATCAACCAACCATTCTATAAATATCACATCACATCAAACTTTGATCCCCTCATTCTATATTGGTTGTGTCTTCTTGTAGAGCCCACATGAAGATCCTAGTGTGGATTTGGTGTTGCCCTGACAGAAGAACACAACTGATATTCTGTGCACCCTCACTTTTGTTTCACTCTGCCACATCCGATTACCAATCCCCCAATCCTCTTGTCACAAGACGAGAGTAACTTGTGTTTACGTAATCTACTTCTGCTTCATAATCTGCGCATCAGCACCACCTTATATTGTGGTTGTCAGTGCTCGAAAGGCAGTACTTGTCTGTAGGACAGCTGCAACCAGACAACCATTCAGTGTACTATTTTTAGTACTAGTTATGGCCTTTTGCATTAGTGTAGTAATTGCTGAATTGGATTGCCAAAGAAAAGGTCCTGAGTCAGCCGAAGAACCTTATTAGGTTTTATTTTTAGTAACAACGTCATGATTGATCACATAATTTCTGATCCCGCTAATCATGATCTTACTCTGGAAGAGAAAGTTGACATGCTCACTATGCAACTTTCTCAACTTGTAAATTATGTCACACTCCAAAACCCTGTCCAGCTGGCACCTACTGTGGAGGAAGAGGTAGATGAATTTTTATCTCATCATGAAGAAGAGTTGTCGCAGAATACTGGAGATGGCGAAATTCGCTTACCTAAATTCACACCGCCGCAATTATTTGATGGAACAATGAAGGATACTAAATCCTTTATTAGTTCTATTATATTGTATATTAAAGGTCGTGAACCTGAATTGCATACAACTGAATCCAAAATAATGTTCATGCTATCTTATATGCAAGGGAGCAAGGCACAATTTTGAAGAAATGAAGCCATCAATCAAATTGCTCAGGGTCATGAGCCATTTAAGAGTTTCCAAGATTTTTTGGATAAAGTGGAAGCTCAATTCGGAGATCCTAATCTGAAGGTGACAGCAGTAGGAAAATTGAAGACCATGCGGCAAGGGTCTTCCTTGGCAGATGAATTCATGTTGCAATTTAAAGCTGAAGCTTCACAGACCAATTTAGGAGACACCGCGTTAATCGAATATTTGAAGGCAGGACTTAATCCGTCCTTGTTCAAGTCTATATATCGACTACCGGTTATGCCTACAACATTGGAGCAGTGGTACGAATGGGCTTTCAAGCTTGATTGGCAGTATCGCCAAGAGCAAGCCAAGTCGAAGTTGCTACACCCGCATACTATGCATGCAGGTTCTAAATTTGGAAAGTCATCAGGAGGAAGTTCCGAAAAAGGAAAGGCGTCGATCGTGCCTGAGATGAAGGCACAGCCATTGGCCATGGCAGTGACACTTCCTAATCAGTCAAATATTAGTCAGCACACATCAGATGCTATGGATGTAGATTGTGCAGGAGACGTCCCCCGATCAAATGTTTCAATTGTGGAAAATTGGGGCATACAGCTAGGTTTTGCAGAGAGAAGAGGCAGATTTGAGAGGTGACAACAGAAGAGCAGAATTTTCCTGAGCAGTCCCAGTGAAGGTTTCCCCATTGGAGACTCATAATCAATATGATGTATTAACAGTGGAGGAAACCAATGAATCACATCCCCACCCAACCGATTCTATGCTAGTAACCTATTACACCCTTAATTTCATTTCTAAACAACGTAACCGAACCGAGAGTAAAGGTGAAGCGCATCATTAATCCAAAAATAGCCACTTTCGGAAAACTCCAAAAACCTTTATCCACTCAGCACACATTGAACACGAAGTAATGTTGACAGTAGGATTGAAGACAGTTGACACACATGCAATGGTAGATGTTGAGGCACTATTAGACAGTGGTGCTACTGGTTTATTTATAAATTATGCATTGATTCAGAACAATGGAATTTGCATGCATAAACTTGAGCATCCTGTAATTGTGTATAACATCGATGGAACAGTGAACAAGGGAGGAAGTATTACTGAAGAGGTGACATTGATTATGTATGTCCTACCAAGGTCACAAAGAGAGAGCTGTATTTGAGGTGTGTGACCTTGGGAAAGACTAATCTAATAATAGGGTACAATTGGTTACATAAACATAACCCTAGTGATGATTGGAAAACTGGGGAAGTAAAAATGAACCGTTGTCCTAGGGAGTGTAATGTGTTTGGTAGAAAGTTGAAGAAGGAAAAGAAGGTGAGAAGAGAGAAGAGTAGCACAGGGAAGTATTCAGTCATGGTAGAGGAGGTTCCTGATGAAGAAATGCCAAATGGGGAGAAACTGATCATGATTGAGAAAAATGATCCCACTGATCTATTTCAGTTTATTCATGGAGGGCAATCATGGAATCCAAATCCTCCGAAGATTGATAAAACCATGGAAGAGTTGGTACCTGAGAAGTATCATAATTACTTATCAGTGTTCCAAAAGAAAGAATCAGAAAGAATGCCAAGAAGGAAACCATGGGATCATGGAATCGAGATGAAGCCTGGATTTGTGCCAAAGAAATCCAAAGTCTATCCCTTATCTCTGCAGGAGCAAAAAGAGGTTGATGATTTCATTAATGAGCAGTTGAGGAAAGGCTATATACATCCATCAAAATCCCCACAAACTTCACCCATATTCTTTATTGCAAAAAAAGATTTGAAAAAGTGCATGTGTACCGACTACCGCTATCTAAATGAGTGGACAGTCAAAAATTCATATCCCTTACCATTAATCTCAGAGATCATTGACAAGGTTGGAAAGGCGAAGAGATTTACAAAATTGGATTTACAATGGGGTTACAATAATGTGCACATCAAAGAAGGAGACGAATGGAAAGCCACTTTTGCTACATGTCGAGGATCATTCAAGCCATTAGTCATGTTTTTCGGAATGACTAATACTCCACCCACTTTTCAGAATATGATGAACGATATTCTAAAAGAGGAAATCAATCAATGTGTTGTCATTGTATTTATTGACGACATTCTAATATTTATGGAAAGTGAGGAAGGGCATGAGGAAATTGTAAAAGAAGTGTTGAGGAAGCTACAGGAGAGTGATCTATTTTTGAAAGCCAAGAAGTGTAATTTTGATGTGGCAGAGATCGAGTTCCTGGGATTGATCATTGGTCCCGACGGAATCAAAATGGATCCAATCAAGGTAGAAGCCATTATGTCATGGCCTGTTCCTGAACAGGTCAAGGATGTACAAGCATTCCTAGGCCTCGTGAACTTCTATCGATGCTTTGTACATAATTTTTCAAAAGCCGCCACACCATTACACAATCTTACCAGAAAAGGAGTAGTCTGGAAATGGGGAGAGCTTCAGCAGAGAACATTCGAGGAATTGAAGAGGAAATTTGTGGAAGGTCCCATATTAGTACCAGTAGATTTTACCCAACCGCTAAGGGTAGAATCTGATGCATCCGATTATGCCACTGGCGTGGTATTATCTATGCTATGCAAAGATGAGAAATGGCATCCGTGCACATTTCTATCTAAGGGGTTGAATGATGTAGAAAGAAATTATGATGTCCATGATAAAGAGATGTTGGGAATAATCCGAGCATTGGAGGCATGGAGACATTATTTGGAAGGGGCTAAACATGAATTGGAAATTTGGACAGACCACTCGAATCTCCAATACTTCATGTCTGCCAAAAAATTAAATTGCTGACAAGCGTGTTGGGCACTATTTTTATCACACTTCAATTTCCACTTAATTCATAAACTGGGAAGCTTGATGACAAAAGCCCACACATTATCATGGAGACCCGATCATAAAAAGGGGGTAGAGAATGATAACAAGGATATTACCTTGTTGAAGCCTGAATATTTCTGTATATGCATGATGTGCCAAGGTCATTGATTGATAGATGGTTCCAAAAAAGAAATGCTAATTAAAATTCGGAACTGTACTGATATGGAAGTAGTAAAGGCTGTAAAAGAGATGAAAGGGGAGAAGAAGAAGACTATTAAAGGAGAAGACTGGTGTGAAGAACAAGGGTTAATATTGTTCAGAGGAAAGGTGTATGTGCCAAAAGACATTGAGTTGCGAAAGGAAATTGTCTGATTACATCATAATACTTCCATATCCAGACACCCAGGCAGATGGAAAACCCTGGAGTTAGTGATGAGGAACTATTGGTGGTCAGGAATTTCTAAATTCGTACAGAGTTATGTGGAGGGTTGTGATACTTGTCAATGCGGCAAATCCTATCCAGAAATGCCAGCTGGGAAATTAATGCCAAATCTGATCCCAACAGGACCCTGGATCGATATCTTGGTAGATTTCATTACTGGACTTCCTGAAGCACAAGGCTATAATTCTATTTTAGTTGTATGTGATTGCTTCACCAAACAAGTCCATATTATTCCTACAACCCAGGAAACAAGTTCCTTAGGTTTGGCGTGCCTATATCGTGATCACGTGTGGAAATTACATGGATTACCAAATACAGTTATTTCCGATCGCGGACCCCAATTTGCA
>QLOK01041665.1:1029-16147 GCA_003313805.1 Tricholoma flavovirens
AGCTTCTACATTGCTGCTCCGAGTCCCGGGGGCCGTTTCCGTTTGTTTGGCCGCTTAGTATTCAGAAGAATGGCGAAACAACCCTACAGCTCAGGGCATCTGCCAGTGACTCATCATGCCAGCTTCCCAGTCCATAAAAGTGAGGTAGAGCTTGAGTGACGAGATACAAGCTTTTCCTAGAAGATGCGTTGGAACCCTCCCCTGCATATTGTTTTAATTTTAATTTTTCCCTCGTTGTGTTCATCAGGTTAAAAGGTATAGCGACGCGCACTTGTGTACGTGACACAAGTTTGAGCAGTCACCGCCGGGAGGAGTTACTAGTACCAAGCTTACCCACAGCCCAGAAACCTTTGATAGTTTTCTTCAATTTTTGGTGTGCGTTGGTCGTAACTAGGACTCTAAATTATCATGATGATCATATGATGTCCAGGCTCAAGTCGGTCCACTGCGGCGGCGTTGACACTATGATTGCCTGAACATATTACATGCCAATGCGTTAGCCTGAGGCAGCGGAATGGAGTCGGGGAATTGGATGAGAAGTGACTTGAATTTAAAGAAACGGAGAGGAGATGAGACGGGTTCTGGGCGTTTTTGGGTGGCATAATTTATGGCTCAAGTTCTATACGCCACACGTCTACTAATCGGACTGAGACTACTCCTGTCAAATAATGACGTTGTCAGTGACTGAGCTTATGATAAAATACTATTGCTACATCTAGATACTACTACTATATAGTATGAACCCACCTCCCATATTAATCCAATCCTATTTCATGTCGTCTTGCATACTCCTGAAGGCCCATTACCAGCATAAACCGCGGTGCCGGTTTGATCAGAGGAAGTGCCTCCTTAAACAGCTGATATGCAACTTCTCTTCCGGCCAGATCGAAATAGCAAACAGCTTATCACTCGTACCCAGGTCTTGCTCCTTAATGAGACCGTGCAAGGAGAGATCGAGATCGAGTCCGGCGAGGAACCTGGCCACGGGTCTCTCCAGGTCTTCGACGATCTCGGGCGAGGGAGATTTGTCGATCATGATCTACAGACGGGAATTTCGCTAAACCGTTAATCCTTGCTACGTACAGGACGGTCATAATGATGCGAAGGACCAGGGGCGGAGTGAGGGGTTTGAATCTGTGGATAAGATTGATGTCAAAGCTTACCTTTTGCATTTCCTGGGTGTTCGGATGCGAGAAGTGGTTTGAGGTTCGCCGAGAAACACTCTTGAGAGGAACGAGGCAAGTGACGGTTCAAGCCAAGTGGTCCACCTCTATACTGCGAAGAATATCAGATTTGGGGCGAGATCTGGAATCTAGCTCATCGTCGGGAGATTTTCGTCTTCCTCTTTCTTGACGATATTGCTTTCACTTTTGATCCTTAACACCTCATATAAATGCAAGATCGTCAAGTGAGAAACGATCGAAGCAACTTGCACTCACTCCGAGTTTCTTCAAATGAAGGGGCAACGTGATGAGTACGTAATCCATTGTGTCGAGTTCACCATTGTGACCAGTCACGGTGTTTGTCATCACACTCCTCCATGGTCTCGCCTTTCTCGTCGTCAACGTTGCCTCTCTCCTTTGACTGCTGTCCGGGGCTTTCTAGTCGCTCACTTATAAGAAGATGGCGCACAATGTCGGCCTTGAAACTCAACTCACCTTTCAGACTTCTCGCCCTCACAACTTTTTCAAAAAATGGCCTACGTCAACCCCCTCCACCCTCCTATCCCAGCTTCTTCTCATTCTCAATACTCCTCCCTCCGAAACGCCTTCTTTTTTCCTCCCCCCTCCCAACCCCAATTCCTCTCACCAACACGCCAGCGCCTCCCACAACAACCCTACACCCCCGCGTCCAAATGGCGGAACGCCACTGGTCGCCTGAACCAGATTCGCCCTCCGATCGCTTTTGACTATAACAATTACCATAAGCAAGGAGTGTTGATGACGGAGCTGACGACGCGTAGTATGAACGCTGTTGGGATGATGATCCAGGGGGCGAATGATCAGGTGTTCGCTGGGACTGGTCTCGTTAGGATCACACTTCGTATTCTGGTGGGTTTTGTATTGTGTTTGCTATCTAACCAAACTCATGTGTTTTGCCGTATAGTGGCCTGGGTACGAACACCTCGACTGGACCCGTTCTATAGAGGTCAACGCCCAGGGTCCTATGACCCGTGCTCAACTCGCCGTCGCCGTCGCTAAGAATTTCTCTCACTTCTTCGAAGTCAGTCTATGTTTTGCTGTTATCCTTCACCCCCCATTTCACACCACATTCATGACAGAAATCCCGTATGGAACCCGCCAAACCTTCCCAGTGGCATCTTGCTACCTCGGGAATCCGCTTTCAACACCTCTTCTTGGTTGCCCTTTGCAATGTTTTTGAGGACGTTTGGCAGGCTGACGTCGCTGTCGATCTCCGCTGATCTTGCCGCCTTTTCTCTTCTGGACAGGGATACCCCCTTGCAACATTTTTATTCGCATGCCAGCAGTAACACGTGTTTTTTTCTAATTCTACATACATCTAGACTTTTCTTCAAAACATTGTACTTGTGACCCGTTGACATATCCTGTAGCCATAGCCATTTCATTTATGATCAATCTTAGACCAACTTCATCCATACGAGCCGTCCCCTAAACCTTTGAAAAAGGTTCTCCAGGCGTGCGACTACTAGTACACGCCAACCATCGACTTGATAGCCCGAATTCATCAAAAAAAAAAAACACTGGGGAAGGTGTGAATGTGGTCGGTCCATAGTACAGAATCGCGGCATGAAAAAAAAAAAAAAATTCACTCATGAGCATGATTCTGTGACTGTAGCCCAGTTGCAAGACGAGCAAGCGCCCGTTCCAGCATCGCAGCTGCCTCCATGCACTTCATCACGCTATCGTACGTATTCGGGGACTCTTCGGGGTGTACTCGCAAGTCGACATTACTCAGACTCAGGGACTGCGTCAATGAAACTAGTTGGGGTGTTGTTCGTGTTATGGCGTCCAATGTAGAAGCTGGTATTGTCGCGTTTGGATTCGAATACGGTGGTGATATTATAGTGGAGATAGATGGTGGTGGTGGTGGTGGTGGTGGTGGGTGAAGAACGGGCTGGTCATGGTTGTCGAAAAGAGGAGGGTAGGTTTCGCTTGAATCTACTAGTACGTCGGTGCTTGAAGGGCTACGAGGTGGGGAGGAGAAGAAGAGAGGTGAGTTGTGATCAGACTCGTTCTCGTAAAGATCCGGCGAAGGCATCGTATGAGAAGGTGGGGGTGTCTGGCAAGAAGCACCAGTCACGGTACTCGCCGGCGTGTTTTGCACACTGGCACGTTCCCGTACGGTCCGTCTGACTCTTCTAGTAGTGGAAGAAGGGCTAGACGACGTCGAGGGGTGGGAGTCAGGCTGAGAGGGCGGATCGAGAGCTGCTGGACTGTTCTTGTGATGCGGCCTCCTCGAAACAAAAGCGGTCGGGGCCAACACGCGCATTTCCTCACGTATCCAGTCTCTAAAATGAGTTAAGTTATGAGTTATAACAATCCAAGTTCGTAAAAGAAAAAAAAAAAAGTAGAAGAAGAAAGAAGAAACGAACCGGGTGATATCAATCCCTGTGTCCTTGAATATCTTCGCCTTGATCGTGACCGCGCCTAGTTTACCATCCGGGTCTTTCGCCATTTGGTCCAACACAAGCTGGCGTTTCACCGCATCTGGCAGAGAGCGAGTAGTTAATCCACTTGCACGTAGTCCGAGCTCGCGTCGTCGACGAGCGATGGTTGATTCACTAGAGTTGGGGGAGGGGGTGGGAGGGTTGGGGGTTGGCCAATATACTAAATAGCGAACGTTCGACAGACCTCATGACAATCCCATGATCATTCCGAATCAAATCTCTCAGTCGTCTTCTGTCACTTATACCTCGTCGGTGGTAAGACCTCAGGATCTCTGGAATACGAGGATCATCGATGGACGCTGTATGTGTTTGAGGAATACTAGTCAAAAACTTCTGTGACGCGATGGTTTGAGAGTAAACGAAGATGAATGGTACTGACTGTATTGGTTTTTTCCTTTGGGATTGTTGCAGCCTTGTTTCGGTGATTGGTGACCATTTTGTAACATGGGTTGGACAGTGGACACTGGAAGCTGCCATTCAAGTTCGTAACACTGGCGGCGCGCAGTGAAGAAGCACTGCTTCAAGCTTCATGATGAATCGATTAGCCACAACGGTGATAACTGGGTCGATGGCGTAGTTGGTTATCGCATCTGTCTAACATCTCTAATTAGAGGTCGATTACACAGAAGGTCTCCGGTTCGAACCCGGGTCAACTCACTTTTTTCACAGCCTTCTCTGAAAATATTTTGTGGTGTTACCGAATTCAACTAGCAAGCTTTTTACTCTGTGTCGGTCCGTGGTCTACTAGACGTTGACCCGACTACAAATCGGAACACTCGTATTTTCAAGACAGTAAGCGAGAGCATCGGACTCGGAATACAAGTAACAATTGGCATGATCCCCTCGTCATATGGAAATAGCAACAATGCTAAATTCACGACGTTCTCCGCGGCGTGGTCAAAGTTTCTCTAGAAGCATCCCTTCTCATCTGTCAGCTTTTACATTCCGCTGGGCTAGGGGCCCTAGGGCTTCCGAGTCCGCACACTGCGGCCAAGAAGCTTCTTTGATATGTCATATCTATTCGTCAGCCGTGCAGTAAGTAACCGGTTAACCCCCCACTTGCACAAAAAAGAGGCAACTATGACTGGGACATATGTAGTACTCCGCGTCCTCGGCCATTTTCACGAGAGGAATTTGTACTATTCTTCCAAATTCGGCAGATAGGAGAAATCTAGCGAGGAGCAAAATTCCAGGAAATACTTTTCCACCTGAGTGGCACTGAGCAGACGATTTGTTAACAATATAATATTTGTTTCGTTCGGAACAGTGAAACCAATCCTTACTACGGGCAAAAACTTGAAGAGGTTTTCCAGAACCTACTTTAGGATACTGCACACTTCCAGAACGACGAAGTATTTTGCAGTTAAAAAACCTTGGAAGAAATAAATAATGGATGGAACGAACACACATTAAAGTGATGGAATCTCAAAGCATGTCTGAATGTTTGGACACCACTCGAAAATAGGCAACGACCCAATTCCCAAGCAATCAATTTTCGTTCTGTATTTCTATAAAAACGTTTTCCAGATGTCCTTGTAAGCTTGTGTTACCGAAACCGAGGAATGAATGGAATTCTTGTAATGCAGGTAAGCTAGATCATTCTCATTAGCCAAATCGTCAAACAAAATAGAGTGATTCTTGTAACGCACTTCATGCAGGATAGGACGGCCAGGAAGGAAGAGGTACAGAAGTATATCTGGAGAGACACCAAAGAGGATAGGTGGTAGGGCGATATATCCGCGGGAAATGTAAAGAAGACATTCATAGAACATCTGAGAGAACGTAGGACAGAGAACCGACCAACTTGAAAAACAGAAGGGTTTTGAAATTCTCGCATGTTGCTGAAGTCATGCAGACATTTTCGAGCGTATCAAGAACGGGCCCTACGGTGTTTGCCAGTTCTTCAAACTTCCCCCATGTAATGCCAAGAGGTCCGTTTGGGTAGTTCTTGGAAACATTCAGTGCAAAACCGAGTAAGCCGAGACGATTGCGAAAATATTTGGGTAACATATCTTGATACTAGCAATGATTTCCCCTCCCAATTCCAATACCTTTCCCCAAAACCGCAGTGTATAACTTTGAAAGATGACGCCCGAGAGAAGGATTCAACAGGAGATTATTTGCACATGCCACTTTGATCCCCCCTAGGCCACAAAGGATTGGATAACCATAGATGTAAGGAAGGGCGAGTCTCTGAATAATCATCGAACCAGGCCTTGATGTAACTTGAAGATGAATGGTAATATATTTAAATTACATTGACACCGGCGGAAGGTAGTTGCGTGCACGTGCCAGCCGATGTAGCAACGGCGAACTGCTGCGTGCAGTTCCATCCTTGTAAAAGTCCACTTCTAACGCGAAGCGTAGAATACGGTCCCAGATCTTATTCAATCTTGTCACGAACGTTGCCACTTATGTGAGCCATAGGAACGAATAACAGATTCGAAGGAGAGGAAAGATTCAGAGGACATTCTAGAAAGCTTGTATAACCATCTAGTACAACGATCAACAGACAATGCCTCCGGTCGAAAAACAAGAAGGTTTCAAGGTGCGCAAAATAGATCCTGTACTGATCTATAGTCTTGCCACGGAAAGTCGGTAGAATGAGGCAGATTTCTTTCAAAAAGGGACTGACTGCAAGGGTTCGAATCGTCGCGTCGTCGTGTGCATTGTAAGGATGGGTAACAAGGCGAAGGTTTGAACCCTTTTTCAAACCATCGATTACCTGGTTATAGGAGGCTGGATCCATAGCCTGAGGGAGCCAGTGGATGGTACCGAGATGGACTTCTTTCTGAGTTGACATAAACGTGACTACATCAACTTCCGATGCAATTGATGAACATAGTGCTCGATCACCGTACTTGTCCATGTTTCAAAACAAGAGCTTAGCTTGGAAACCAACTCGAGTGATGATGTACTAGTTCTGCTTGGGCCAAGAAACTCCACTGGCAAATCAAGAATAACCAAGCAGTGTGGGTTAATCAGAGAAAGAGAGCTACAAAACTTCTCCATGTTATCTGAGGATCGTCTCCCAATGTAAATGCAAAGATCGGCGATGCTGGGCGTGCAGAGGCAATGATATTGCCCATCACAGCAGAACGCATGCCATTGCGTACGCTTGAGCCTCTGAGCGCAAAATAACAACACGGTAAAGAGGCGGAATGCCAATGCTCATCCGACACCGTTTGCACACAGCAACTTGAAGGACTCCGACAGATGAAGTGAAGGACGTGAGGTCGGTGAAATTTCTGACACATTGCGGAACATTTCGTCGGGAACATCGAGTACTGGAAAGAGGATTTCTCGAATTATCTCATTCGGAAGGCTGTTTACTATTGCGAAGATTGCAGCAGGCTCGCAAGCTTAAAGTTACTAGGAGCTAACTTGAAGTCACGGTTTCCGACCTATGTATCATGTGACCGGGCTCACCGTCGACTCGGACGACTCGGACGTTCATCACGGTTTCTAGCTCATTGCCCGCAACGTTGCTGAGATCTTTTCAATTCTTTTAGCTGTTTACATGCATCATCGCAATGTCTGACTCGTTTGCTGATCTCTGGAGCTCTTCTGCTCCTTCTAAACCCTCATCACAGAAACTAGGCGCTGGATCAACGAGCACAGCTGGTAGACGGCCTCAACAGGACGTCTTTGCGCTGCTTTCATCCGCGGGATCTTCCAATTCCAACTCACGATCTATAACACCTAGCACCGTGATACAACAAAAGCCAACTACTCCCAAGCCTGTCTCGAGTACAAATGGAGGGGACGCTTTTAGTGGACTACTCAGTGGATCATTAGGGGCATCCAATAACTCGCGCATGACGATTGCAGAGCGAGCTGCGCAGGTAGAGAAGCAGAAGCTTGAAGATTTAAGAAAGCAACAGCATGCAATAAAAACCCAGGCCTCGTCGGTAACCTGGGCTGGGCTTGACTCGCTGGCGCATTCTACCGCGCCCACCGCGTTGAAGCCGTCACTAAATTCAGATAGTTTGCTTGGAGATGATGATTGGGGTTTTGGAATTGCACCTCCGTCCAAGCCTTCGTCGCCCATCAGTCATTCTGCAAGGGCTGCTTCACCGCCCATAGACCGGGACGAGGACGACTGGGGTCTTGCTGATTTCAATGCGCCTGCTTCACAAACATCGTCCTGGTCAAAACCACGTCCACAAGCCTCGATGATACCAAAATCGATATTGGACTTGGACGATCTATCTTCTCCGCCTTCCTCATCATCAAAGCTCATCTCGTCACATCCAGATCGCCCAGACATACCTGGCGACTTCGACTTTGGAAACCGCGAAGACGCATTGCTATATGACGAATCAGACGACGAAAGAGATATATTAGGTGAACTCAGTAAACCAATTGATTCCATACCCAAGCATCCATCAATTTCGGTACAGTGTCACCTTCCTTCCCAATACGCTTAACTCACGAACATCCTGCACATAGGACCATGCGTCATTGTCGTCGTCGTCATCATCATCGAATGATACACGCCACAGCAATGCGAACGGATCTTCCTCCCGTTCTAACTCCCCACCCCCACACATCGTTGGAAAAATTGTCGAAATGGGGTTCTCCATCCAGCAGGCTCGAGTTGCACTCGCCTCGACTGAGACAGGACTTGATGTCGAAGCTGCGCTGGAGACGCTTCTCTCAAACGGAGCCGCCTTTTCCTCTCCACCATCATTCAGAGAGACAGCCTCACGTTCACAATCCCCCGAATACGATAACCAGCCCCAGCGTGTTGCTGTACAGGTAGTAGAAGGACGGTCAAGAGGCAGAGACAGGTCGTCGTCTGCCTTAAGTCCCCAGCAAGACCGGGATCGAAATATCCAGGAGCAAGCAGATAAACTCCTCTCACAGGCTAGTGAGATCGGGCTCAGCGTGCTCAATAAGGCCAGCTTGTTCTGGAAGGAGGGCAAGGGCAGGGTGCAGAAGGCGTACGAGGAACGTGCTGCTTCAGCTTCAGCTTCTGGTGGACAGCCAGGCGGCAGGGATAACAGACCCAAATGGATGCAGGATGCCGCCCTACGACGTAATAAGAACAATGGCGACGACGAAGAGTGGCGAGATCGAGATCATGATGGAGGGGGTGGGTTCTCTGGTAACGTGCTTCCGTCTACACAGAGCAGAACCGCAGCTAACCCGAAGAAAGAACCCGTAACCGATGCTCAGTATCAAACCCAGGTTTCACGAATGACAGTTGGAGATCTTTTCTCTATCGATGAGCCGGTAGCAGCATACGTCTCCCCTTTCCGGCGGGGTAAGCCCGCAAGCCAACCAACCCCACAGCCTCAACCACCTTCGCCTGCCCGCACCCGCGCAGCCTCTTTCGTTCGCCCCGCTCCAAGAACCAACCTCGTCCCCTCAACAACTTCTGCCATTATTCGTTCCGCTCAGCACAAATCCGCCGGCAGTGCCAAGTTCAAGCTCGGGCAGTATGCCGATGCCGCATCCGCCTACACCGCAGGTATCGCATGCCTGCCGCCGGGGCATCTGCTGCTTGTCCAGCTCTACAACAACCGTGCGTTAGCCCGGCTGCGAGTGGGAGATCATGCTGGAGCGGCAGAAGATGCAGGACAGGTGGTGGAGATCATTGGGGAGGGATACCATCCTGCGAGAGAGGAGGTTGTGAAGGGGGAGGAGTATGTCGGAACAGAGGATGAGGGCGTGGATCTGGGAGAAGGACTAGTGAAGGCGTTGAAGCGGAGAGCGGAAGCTTGGGAGGGGAGGGAGAGATGGGCCGAAGCCGGGAAAGACTGGGAGGCGTTGGCTGGGAAGGATTGGGTAAGGTCAACAGTGAAGAGCGAGGCGGTGAGAGGGGCGGGGAGGTGTAGGAGGATGGTCTTGCAGCCTGCTGAAGATTTAAACCCGAAACCGAAGCTAAAACCGAAGGCCAAGCCACTGCCTACAGCCGCAGTCTCAAGTGGACCTTCGCAGGCACTAGAAAATCTGCGCAACGTTAATGATGCGGCGGAGCGCGAAGACCAAGCCCGATATGAGTTAAAGGACGTTGTAGACGCGAAGCTAGTAGCGTGGAAGGGCGGGAAGGAGACAAACATCCGGGCATTGTTGGGCAGTCTCGATGTGGTACTCTGGCCAGAACTTGGGCTGAAGAAGGCAGGAATGGCGGATTTGGTGTCTGAGAAGCAGGTGAAGGTGCAGTATACACGGACGATTGCGCGATTGCATCCTGATAAAGTGAGTCGTGGCTTTTTCTATTCAGAGGGTTTTTTGATGATGGGACTTATGTCTACAGTTGAATTCGGGTAATACGACAGTGGAGCAAAGGATGATTGCCAATGGAGTGTTTGGAACACTTAATGAGGCGTGGAACGCTTTCAAACCGTAGATTTTTCTTGCATTTATTCCGTGAATCATCCAAACATTATAGTTCGATATGTGTTTTATGTACAAGTAGAAGAATGTGCGTCTGTAGACGTCGATGCCACAGTTTCCAAAGTATAAGCCCTACGAACCAAACAAGTAGCAATGGTTGTCCGATCGCCTTCCGAGTCCTTATACAGGGCATTTGGAGGTATGAGAGACCTGCTAGAGCAAAGTGATATGAGATGGGGGCAACCAACGTTACTGTAATGTCCAAGGCTGACTTACGAACAGGATAACCATCTGATACCAGGCCTCTAAAAGCCGCTCGACCCAGGCCCTCAGAAATAACGCCTTGGTTCCAAGTCTCCATGGTTGCCTTGTCAAAGTATAAATGCGCTGCTTGGACAGTGAGTCATTTGTTGAAAGTCACAGAAACACACGCAGTCATCAATCGGGAATGCATTCTCAAACAAGGCTAGGATCGTAATCGATGTCTAGGGGGAAAATACTAGGTTAGTATTCACAGATCGCCAAGATGAAAGGAAGAGGAGGGAGTACCATGGCCACTCATCAATGCACTTCCATAGGCCTTCCGCGTCTCCGAATCCGCATAAGCTAGCCGGTCAAGCCGCCTAGAGCGTTTTTAAGCTTTAGTTGGAGTTGGTGTGTCCATCCTCATCAGATGTTGTCTCCGTGTACTGCGGTCGGGGAGGTCTTCCAGCCCTGTCTGCTCTTCAGGAGCGCCCTTACAGCTAGTATAGCAGCCCCCTTCGAGCCCTTGGTTGGCACAGGCACCCTAAGGGAGGTCGACGAGCTCTACGACGCGGCGCATAAGCGCGAGAACGTCATCTGGAAGAGCGGTCGTGGCCCGTGGGAGGGCAGCTGTTGAATCATTTTAAAGTAGCGTCGAAATGTGATTTCGGTGTTTATGGCGACGGGGAAAATGCTCACATCGTGGGTTTCGTTGCGGATCTGAGAGTCGTGGCGGAAGGGCGGCAAGCGAAGATTGTCAGGCTCGATCGACTGGCGCAGGCGTCGATCGCGTGCTCTGGGTGGAGAGAAAGTACTACCGGTGAAGCTGGTCCCAAGGAACTATCTCAAGAGTCAAGATCAGCAATTCTATACAGAAAAATTGTGACCACATAGATGCGTACATTGATCTCCTGCATTACCCCTTCGATCCGTTTCCTGTTGCCACCAGTGATTGTCGGATTCTACCATTTCGTCAAGCTCATCGACGATTGAGCGAGACGGCGTCAATGCAATGAAAGCGTATAGATGTAAACAAACGGTTCGACTGTCCAAAGTCCGCTGGTGCATGGTCCTTAGACCTACGGAGAAAGTTACCTCAAGTCTAACTCAAGGACGTCCTGCTGTAACGAGAAGAGCTTCAGTAGGATCCTCGGACTTAGTACTAGAGCCCTGCATTCCATTGACCGTGTGATCACTGGCAACTTCTGGTGCGAGTAAGATATCCCTCCTTCATCAAAAGAGGCTGATCTAGAAAAAAAACTTACTGGCCTCCCTATCAATGAAGTATGCATGTCATGCCCGACGGTTCATGCATGCATATCAGGAAGGAGGGTGCAGGCTGCAGCATGGGCTTGCAAGAAATATAGAGGACATAGAGTTATTCCTTCATCCCTTCTGGCTAATTTAGATAAACCCAATGCATAGATTATTCCTACCAACTATAACTAAGTATATGGTTACTTGTAATCCATCTTAATTGCCAGTGCTTGCACGGCGACACATCAGTATCCTGAGTCACATGATAGGTCACAGGAAAAGTAAGTAGTCGAGTATGACAAGTTCAAGTTAAGGTCCCCATATCCTCACTGACCTGCCGGGCATGGACGAGCCTAACCTGAAGGGCATCCGAGACTGATGAGGGTCCGCATTGGATCTCCGAGACAGGAAGCTCGCAAATTGCTTGACTGAAAGGCGATATGATATTCCATCTGATACATCTCAGCCACACCTGAAATCTGTATTTCGCAGTGGTCAGCTCACATATACCGTTAGGTGAACTCCATTAAAAAATCTGAAAGTATGTCGGACACGACACGTGGTCGCGTTGAGTCACCGGGCCGACCTCCGAGTCGCCATTTCAACCCGTCTTCGTTGCTTTTCATCCAGACTCACTCCCACCCCTTGCGCGCTCAAACTTGTTCTTTGTCCATTCGTCTCGTAAATTGCCACACGTTTCCGAGGTCACCGTGACATACCTGATATCAGTGAAACCTCCATTGAATATCATTAACCTTGCCGATGTACAACTCCTAATGGCGTTTCTTATCCAGCACCTATAATAATTATCCATCAAGCAAAAAAGAACACTGATATAATGGCGAATAGTGCCATTCTCGAGCGCATTCCCATCGAGTTCGTTCTGGCTTGGTGATAATCTGAATTCTACAGGGTCATGGCGCGTTGGGAAGGCCGTGACTCCGAGTCATATCTTCGGCCTCATACAAAGAGGATATTTTGGACGATATGCTATATGTATTCGTAACGACTACTGAACACGAGATTTCTCCCAGCCGCTGCCCACGCTCTACTCGTCTCCGCTGCCTGTCCCTGTGAAACTATTATCCATGTCCGGAATATCGTGCGTAACTCCTCTCCACTTCCATGCCGTTCTACGACAAATGTCATTATCCGCTTCATCAATGGCGTGATGAATTGTGGTCGATGGGGAAGGGGATGCAATACAAAGTGCAGGACTGTCCTCTCGTGGAACTACACACCGAAGTGTAAACGGGTAGCTTTGACAAGGAGATTTCCGACATGGCGCTTCAGAAAAATTGGTCCGCTGCGCTCCTGAGTTGAGCCTACTCAATTTTTCGGTTCATCAACAGCTCTCTACCGACTACGTAACGCAGATGATCGCTCGCAGAGAAACTATTTCCGACAATTGCTATGCGTTTTACTCGACAAGTTTGCACAATGACCGCATGCACCATAACCAGCGCTCATGACAAGCCATGTGATTGGCGCATCAGGTAACACTTCGGAGGCGCCGCATGTAGGATAGCCATGGACTATCAACGGTGGACATCATGCCATAGAATCAATTAGCTGGTAAGTTGTGCTCATCTTCGTCAGCTAGATATATACTAATTCTTCTCACCTATGATCTATTCATCAGTCACTCGGGTCTGGGTCCGGCTATCTATCATGAATCAAATCGTGGTATTACACATCAAGTTAAGCTTAATTGACTTGGCAAGCATTGCTGACGGCCGCAGGCATACCTTTTGTATCACGGACGATCCGGACGATGACGACGATGAGCAATACACGTCCGGTACGGCCACGGTAACTCGAAGAGGCGGGTGCTTATTTATAGCATGAGAGTGAGCATGCGACCCACCGCAAACAAAACGATACCGACATCGGAAAAAAAAGACGTGTGGAACATGTCAAACTTGGAGTATTGCGTTTTGATGAACCCTTCTCTCCTTACTTTCTGGAATAACAGTCTTCGACAGCCAGCCAGACAGATCGTGTCATTCCTACCGTATGTTGCCAAGTTCGTCCGGTTTACAATGGGTGACCCAATCGTGTTCGGTGCTGCGTGAATCTATTCTTGTCGCATCTTTGATCTACATATGTACGGCCCACCTGCGTTGGACCTCCGTGAAGTTTCGCTGCACTCAATTATCAGCCAGCGTTAGGGTGTTAGAGCGAACGTTGGCATTACAGTATATCCACTCAAACCCCATTTAGCGCCTATTTCGGGGAATTCCGCGATTCTAACCGGCTGATGCGTTTACACGTTAGCGTTACGCTTACAAAGAGGATTTACAATTTGCTACGAAGAGTAAATTGATTTTCAGATTCCGTGGCCAACGTAGGAAGATGTGGGTGGGTATTGGACTTTATTGGAAACCTCATGTTTGGAGCATCCAATGGAAAGGCATGCCTATATTGCGAGGGTGGATGGGCGGAGGGCTCATAAGCTGAGTCACATATCTCGGGCAACTTCTTAGCAGGGATACAGAGGATAATACGGAGAGTGAAGTCATGAAGTACGTTGCCCGCGCCTCTCCCATGTTACTCATGAAAGGTAGGATGGGCAGAGTTGGCTGCAGGGGCAAGCGGAGTGCAATGAGCTATGATTCACATCAGGAATAACCAACACAAGCCTATTGTATTCATACTGGATTGTATGGATTGTCAGTCCTAGCGACCATCCCACCGACTACCATGAGAAAGGAGGAAGTTTCAAAATATTGTGAAGTCGTTCGAAGCCATGTGGATTTCGTGTTGAAGAACCATCCCCCTGAAACAGGAGGACGTCAGGTTGGTGTTCCATTTCATCATGATTCATGACATCAAATAACCCTTGTCCGTCCATAGACAATCATTATAGCAGCTCGGATTGGAAAGAGAAAATCAACGCCAGAAGATAACCCCGACTATGTGGAGAAACGTACAACTAGATTTGTTAGTCAGACTGGAGGCAATTCCAAATCCGACCAGTGATTATTTTAGCCTTAGCCCGAAGTTATTGATATACCAGCGCAAAGAAGGCTGAAAGCAGTACGTCAGTTGACTCAGTTCCTCTCTGCCAGGCTTCCTCTCGACGATGCAAGTGACGTTGTTCGACCTCGTATTTCCAACTATCTCATCATTCCAGCGCTCAGTTTATCAGCGACAGACGCAGCTTCAAGATATCTCTGCATTGCCCAATTCCCGGATCTAGTAACTTATCAATTCAACAGATCGGAACCTGATCTGAATTTGAAAGAGTGTTTCGAGCCGGACTTCCATGCAGATAAGGAATACAGGTCTTAGTGCTAGTCAAGGCGATGAAGGTGCTAACGGTCAATGCCGTGGACACGCTCTCAGTAACTTCCAAGCGACTCCGCTTACATAAGACACTATAAATATCGGATATTTATAGTGTCTTATGTAAGCAGAGTCACCCCAACTTGAAGCTATAGGAGTATGTTCGGTACCTCAGACTTGCTGTATCTTTCGACAAGAGAATAGGTTCGAATCGTATTCAAGAAGGAAGTTCTGGTGCCAGCGATACTATAATGCAGACAAGCACTCTTTACACATCATAATCGAAGTTTCTATTTCTGACATTTGATACGGAAGCAGCAGACAGGCGTTAGCCAT
>QLOK01041666.1:0-24186 GCA_003313805.1 Tricholoma flavovirens
CCGTATGGGCAGCATCCGGTGAAGCGGTGTCATTGAATGCGAAGCTGTATGTACCACAGAGCAAAGCTTACGATGCTGCTCGTCTCACCAAATCCGTACATTGGGCTGCCACACCCGCGGTTTATTCCAATTGATCTAGTGTTGGACTTTGGGATTTAAGACTCGGAGGATACGAAATCCTCGCATTCAAACCCATTGAGGCCATTTGGGGTTGTGGGTATAAATATAGACGCGTTTCGCCCATTCCGAGCAACCTTGTTCGCACTCGAGAAGGCAAAGGATCGCTATCCACCGTCGCAAATGACATAATGGACATTCGTTCTCCGACGGTAACCTTGGGTCAACCTCAACGTCATCTACACTGGTGTTTGATAACCCCTCCTCATCGCTGCTCTGGTTCTGACGAGCGGACATCGAGCTTTTTAGAATGGAAAAGAGCCGAAAGCCATTGCGAAGATCCTGTGTGGGTGGAAGACCGTTTGATGAGAGGGACCCATGTAATGACGGGGGCCTAATGAGATTCAGGGATTCTGAATATAGGGCGTGCAGCGATGATCGATGGGAGCAAGGGTGCGCGCGAACATTGGAAGACAAATAATCCAGGGAGATCGTAGATGACATCCCGTTCGGTTGTATTAACTCAACTATTGTGGCCGAAGAGTGGATTATGCAGGGGAAAGTGAGGTTGTAGCTACTATTCCATTTTGATGCACCTGATCCGTCGAAGCCTGAGAATCTCCCGGCGTTTCTATGGTCTTGGTTGTAAGTACCAACCGACGAATGTTCAGAACTATTTTCGAACGAATCTTCGGGAGGTGTATCATGTTGTGTAGGAGGCATTTCAGGCGGTAAACTCAGCGCTGAGCAATTCATCCATGCGCCGGCCATCTTCGGAACGTTGGTCGGCATTGGTCTTGAATTCGCCGAACGGCCGCATATGGTCAGGTTAAATCATTGTATTTGGGGAAGACAGAGACGAATTGGACTTCGAGGTCGGTACATCGCGATCGCGGGGATACAAGACACCTCCTTCACTGACGCTTTCATCGGCGACTTTCACAGACAATGTCAACCTGAAGTCCAGCGTCAGAGACAACCAGCTGTGGTTCTTCGCATTCCTTCGCACTGTCAACAAGTTCTCGCCTTGCATCTAGAACCGGGTGTCCTTGCTATATTACGATCCCTCGGGGTTAAGTGATGCAGAGAAGATGTAGGAGACAGAACGAGGACTGCAGGCTGCTCTCAGCTCTGTTACGTATCGTGGTTGAATGTCATATACCTGTTAGTTGCCAGAAGGAACATAACCAAGATCATCCAACTTGCTGATTTCAAGACCAGCTAGTTTGCCTTCATCACAGATACACGATGTGGCAAATTCATAGGAAGAAGTTCCACTCCGAATTATCAGGAATGCCAGAGCTCGCACCCATCCAGAGCTTGATGATAGACACTTTTGTCCCTCCCCCTGCTTGAAGGCGTTTGGACCGAAGGAACAAGTGCCTCAACCCAACAAAACGGGTGGTTAAATGCACGATATTCTTGAAAGCTTCCAGCTGGGCAGCACGGGCTTCAGTCCTTACAATTAGATCAGACTCCAAAGTCACATCGACGAGGCAGTGACTCACGGCAGCGCATATTTCATCAGCTTCAGGCAATGCCTTTCTATTGCACTACCGACTCCGGCTCGACAATGAGCTCCTGAAAGATACGTTCCGCAACTGCATATGGTCCATACCCCCCAGTCGGTGAGCGAGGCGATTGCACTTGTTCCCGATTACTTATACGGCCGCTATAGGGCACATTCGAAGTCTACCCAAGCATCACCAACTTTGCTAATTATAGTAGTTTTCCACATAAAAGAGGCAGCTCTAATCGATCGTGGGGATTTCAAACAAAGGTTTTACAACCAAGGGCATTCACAATAACAGGCACAAATCACGTAAACAGACCTCTCACAGGCAGTAGACGAAAAGCTTTCAAGGCTGTATAGAAGGCTGTCCTACCGAATACTCGCGATAGACATGTGAACCGATCGGCTACAGTTGAACACGAGTTCGACCACCTGTCAAGCCTGTTATGCACAACATGTTGTTCTTGTCTAACGTTCAAAAGCACCAGCATACGACTTGTCCTACTACCCAACGATGCCTGATACCTGTCCTTATGTTGGTGGACCACCTCTGTCCCAGGACATCGCTGGCACTGGGGTCCGCGTTTCCTTTTACTTGCAGACGCTGTTCCTCGGTAAGCATGATCCCATACAAAGGAGGACATGAGTTCCTGACCTACCCCTCTCACTCAGCCTGTCTGGCAGCAAGGTCTGATTCACTAGGCGAAATAACTGGCTCCTTGTACACTCTAATCATGACAAACATCGCCATAGCGGTTACTGCCCTTGTCATGGGACTAGAACCGAACACTGAGATGAGTTTCCACGAGTATGACAATACTCAATTGATCCAAACCCCCCACTTATATATATATATTGATCAGCGCTATAGTCGTCTTCTACCTCCTTTACTTGTCGTGGGTTGCCGTCTTCTTCGCCTTGCCTTCTTGTAATCGCTTCTCTGAATCGGATCGCGCTTCAAAAGATGTTAAGATGCTCAAATTGTTTTCGGTTGTGCACAGCTACACTGTTTTTATATTTGCGTTGACCTTGCTTGCAAAAGCGACATCATTCGGAACCACCCCCGAATGCAACAAAAACGCCGTTGTTGTCCTGTTTCGACCGTTCTCCGCACTCCATGCAGGAAGGATTGCAGGCTGGGTCTTGACCGTCATCGCGGTCGTGGTTTATACGTTGATCACCCTCAAGGACCACCTCCCATCACCTCTGAAACGCGCTTATCAGAGGGTTCGAAGGATAAAAGTGATGAGGCCCATGATCAGTGAGAAAATTCCGGATCCAGAGCCTCAGATCATAGAACGGACTCCTGAGTTCACAAGGCAATCATACACCAACTTTGATACCAGCGTAACGTCAGCCGATAAACAGGTTAGCATTGCCGCCATCTATCTAACATCTCACAGTAACGGCCTCCGATCCCTTCCTATATAGTCTGAACAGCAGACGTATGATCTCCCCGTCGCATGGGATCTAGTCATAGAGTTGATTGTAGTGGCCATCCTTTGGTCGCTCATGGTAATGAATACCGAGCTCTTGATTACATGGAATAAATTTGCTCCCCCGGGCAGTTCGCAACCTTCTCCTTGGCAATTCGGTCAGGTATGTACGTCGTACACTATAACATCCGTTCTTAACACTTGTGGTAGGTCTTGCCTCTGTTTCTGGTGGTCCTTCCACTTTTCAACATGATTAATGCGTTCTGGAAACACAGACTTCGGTCGTTGGACCGTAACTGACCTTCGGGGCATCATGCAAGACCAACAAATGCAGAATTTTGGTAACCCACCAGGCCCAACTCATGAAGTTCATTTCTATGTAGAAACCCCTTGTACTTCGTACTTCGCCTGCCAGTGCATGAAGGTGCTATTACTCAACTAAGTTGCAAGGGAAGTAGTGAGGAGTAGGTTCAGTGCTTATGTTCGAGATGTACCTGTGCACCCCTCGTCCTTGGAAATTCTGACCTGCAAGGGTTGAATATGATATACAACATTGCACGCAATGTGAAGACTCGTATTTTTACATCATAGACCGCCGACAATGTTCAAGCCATATATCAAGCGAGTACTCTCAGACATAGCTGGATGGGTTGTATTATATTAGTAAGGTATTGTATCCATTGAATCCTCATACTGATCGATGTCAGGGTTTTGTCCGTCCTAAGCGCAACTGAAGGGAACTAAACTGGACTGTACACAGGTGGCAGCTCGGGAGAGGCTTCTGGTATTGGGACATTGACAGGCGGCGTTTCACCGCTGACCTCTTCCCTCGGCTGGGTATTATTATGGCTTTCCTGCAGCGACATTCCAGAAGTATCTGCCTCCAGTGTCCGACGATCAATTTGTGAGGTTTCAAGTTCACTTCCTGGAGCACGCTTTCCAGGGAGAGCTGTCCTTGCCGGTAATGATACATGAGCCTCAGGCTGAGTACCGAAAGCCGCGGATTTTCGAGATATTATTTGGGTGGGATCAAATTCTACGGCTCTTGAAGATGAAGAATTTTGGGATGCGCCAGCATTGTTGAGCAGAAATGGGCGAACAGATGTATACCTGCTGCCGGAATCGTAAGACAACGCTGGAATACATAATGTCAATAATGCGATCGAAGACCCAGAATGTCGACTGACTATCGTCTGACTGCTGGGGAATCGATTTCGTGGCACGACGCCGGCGATAAAACACTAAGACGAGAACGATAGCAAGCACAAGCGACAAGCCCCCTAAAATAGAGCCAACTAACGTCGCAACCGATGGGCTTTGGTGGGCGGCGTTGGTAATTGGGGGCGATGTTGGTGGGGGTGTCAAAGGCGTTGTGGAGGTGATGGTAGGATCTGTCACAAAAAAGTAATCAAACCAGACGGTTCCCTCTCCCGGCTGGGGATTGTAGTTGACTTTCACCATTGTGACACGCAGCTGGCTGGTCAGCGGGAGTCAAGTTGATTGCCGAATGAATATTCATTGAACTCACTGTGTAGCCAAAGAAAAATCCTTAGAACTCCAGAACTGCTGACGGAATGTGTCCGTAGGCGCTGGTTGTGCAGTTGCATTGGTGGGTGTTCCTCCATCGATCGAGTACGACGTTATAACTCCCCCAGAGGTGGAATCGAGAGTGCCATAAACAGCAATAGAGGTACCTGCAACGCGAGTGGAGATAAGAGTCATAAGACTTCATTTCCAAACGAAAGGAACACACTTACCTTTGAAAGTTACGGTGAAGGAATCACCCACTTTCGTTGAACTAGCGACCGTACCAGCGTTTTCGTGGACACTACCACCTTTGACCCAAGTACCATTATAAACCACCTTAGACAAATCCTGGTCATCGATGATGATTGACATGGCAGAGCAACTTGAGTCCAGGACTCGTCTCCGCAGACAAACTGGATAATAAACACCATATGGGTAGGACCCTGACCTACCATGGCCATCCAAAGACAGTATAATGAAACGGGCGCTCGGATCTCCACAGCAGGCATAATTTGCCGATGATCATGTGGCACGCCGCACTGGCAGCTTGACAATGGCCTTCAGTCAGCTTCAGTCCTCCAGCAAGACATGATCGCATCACGGCCCTGTTCCATCCTGGCGTGTTGTAGTTAGGTAGGATTGTCGAACTTACACGAGCCTGAGACTTGTATGTTTATTCTTGTCACGAAATGAAAAGCTGAAACGGCTGTGTGCTAATGTGCCAGTGACTCGTCGTCGATTCGCCCACGTTTTGACGTGCAGCATGTACTATAGATCTTTATCAATTAACATCTAAAAAAACCCATCTAATCGCCATGTGGCATGCGCAAGTGCGTGAGTCATTGGTCGGATTCCACAGTGACCGAGCGATAGTGCAGGTATATTTTCGGCGGTGTTTGTAGGTTGCCATATGCAACGCAAGTAAAAATTCTTGGAGACCAAAATTAAGAATTGGGTGACTTTACGCAAGCTCCTACCCAGCTGAATAGAATAGATTTGACGAATAAACCCTGGATTGCCTGGAAGCCATGTCATGTCATCGGATCTCTTACATAGACCCTTGAATTAACCTTAACTTGTTGAGGTCCCCCCCGGGCCATGAACACATCAGTTTTGATGTGAATAATTCAATAAACACCTTTTGTCCAAATCTGGCTCGATTCAGGGAGCAATCAGCAGGCATAGCGTGCATAGCGGGTTATGTCATGCTCTCCCGGGCCACTGCCAATCCACTTGTATTGCATTTGAAGACCACCAGAGTGGCTGAGATATTGCATGTCACTCACCTGTATGTCTTTCTGGCCCAGAACCTCTCAATTGTGCTTCCTTTGCCTGATATCCTGTTCAATTTTTAGGTCTTCAGGCGATTGAAAGCCAAAATTTGCATTGCCAATAATCCCATGTCTGAATCATGAGTCACCATACAATATTACCACATGTTTTTTCAGTCTCCAAGGCAGTGGGATGGTGTTATTTGTGTTAGACTTGGTAGAAGCCATCACGAGAGAATCTTTTATAAGAATGTGTGCTCAGGCTGTTTACTCAACAGAGCAGAATGTCTGATTAAAGTTAGTGACAGTCAGATTTGGAATCAAGATCGGCTGCATATTTTATTCTGAAGGCTAATGGAATGTCACCCACTAGAGCGTATCTGCAACTGTTTTTTCTGAGATATAAAAGGGGAATCTTCTGGGATCGCAAGACGGAGTCGATTGACTGACAAGGCTCTACTTTGGAGTTGCAGATACGCTCTATTCTAAGGCGCAGTTTTCGTGATCGTTGGGTGCCTATCAGATGCCTATCACGGTAGTTGAATTGTTCCGCCTTGAGGTCCATAATGAACAGCTGCCAACAAATGTGTCGAGCCGGCGGATGGACTGTCCAACAACCGGTCATTGGTAAGTAATCCTTGCATGGCCGCGAGCTCGAGGAAATCAAGGCACTACCCATTACCAATAGATCTCGATTCCTTCGGAAACAACCCTTGACGTAAATACCAAGCAAGTAGAGTAATTCCCTGAGATCACCATTGGGCAACCTTGTGTATCTTGAGATAGAGCAGAGGGTATACATTAATTTCAGCACGAATAAAAAAAGAGTTGATTCGCTACCACTTACCTTTGTCCAACGGACAGTCAGCGGGATTATCACAGCATCTTATACAAGCACGGTTTGCGCGAGGTTCTATCAGCTCCACGTAATGCTGGTATCTTTTTGAGAACCATTATTATTATGCATTGACAAATGACAGAGGACATACCCTAGGCATACGCTGCCTCTAGGATTTCCACCCCGCCATTGGAATCATACTGGCCGCCATCATCATTCGCGTTGAGTCGGTCCAGGCGGTTGGGATTGATACATCCGGTAACTGCACAGAGTAATCGCAGATCGCAGGTAAAACAAAGTGGTCATCAAAAACAGAAACACAAACGTTGGGCGAAGCGACCACCACGCGCATTTTTCCCGGCCTTGAATTCAATGGTTCTCCAAAAGTCGCTAGGAAGCTCGCCTTGATCGGACGAGAACTAAGCGGCAGGAGAGCAGTAAGTCTTCATGCCTCCTGGATGTTCACTATCGCCGATGTTAGTGTGAGGGGTTCTACGTTAGTCATAAGTCAAGGAGCAGGATATTAGTCTCAATGCTGGCCCTAACCGAGGCACAATGATGCTACCGGCGATGATGGTTAGACCCTGGCAGTAAATGGTAAGATATCCGAGTCACTCACCAGAACTTGTTCGCATCGGTAACGAAGACAACATTATCGGCAGACTGAAGAGTACTCAGGCGTGCTGTTGATATTGCCGATGTCGAAGAGATATACAGCGTTGTGAGGAGCAACGTGGAGATCGTCAAGAATACCATCGTATAGTAGAACAACGGCACAGGACGATGACATAGTGGAATCTTATATGTATCAGGGCGACCCCGATGGCTTCGCTTGCATGACAACACAGTCCATTCTGCGAGCTGGTTAAAATAGGAATGTACATTTTCCGAATGTGAAACGCTGACCTGATGGCTTTAACTAATCGATACATATCCTCGCTATGCACAGAGCAGCACGAGTCAGATTGTAAATGGGGCCACCTGTCTATATGAAAATCTTACTTTAGTCTTGATTGAGCCGCATGAAAGTGTCGAGATAAACCTTATGATGTTCATGATCCGGGCATGGATACTTTGATTACGCTTTCTTCACATTGAGATTAAGATTGTTCTAGTTTATTGAAGCCTGACATTTGGAGCATCTCGCTGGATAATGCTTCAATAGCCCTCAAGGATCAAGACCTGAGAGTACAACGTTGTGAGCTAAGATATATTGTGTATTGCTACTTACGCCAGCTATTGAGTTTTATTACACGATGATACTTCGAAAATTTCCCCAACGGGGCTCGGACCGAGCCACCAGATGCCCATGTTCCCCAGAAAAAAAACCGAAAATGCCCAAAACCCCAAGTAATGAATGCAAGATATACAGCACTACAGGAACGTCCTTTGTTTGCCTATAATGACTGTCAAGATTGTAGATGAATATATTGTTAGCCCGATAAACAATGGTTCCGCCCACCTGCTAGAAAGCGGTGATATCTGACAAGAACACATTATGGGCCAGGGGAGCAATGTTTAGCTGCATAGGCTGTCCACCCTGATGACGAACAACCACGATGATATCAGTTTATGCCATCAGATGACATTGTTGCATACCTTTATTTTCTAGGTAATTATCCATTGCCGTGAAACCTAATCGCCGAATCTCCCTCTCCAATGGCCACACGTCGTCGCACGCGACCACTCCACAATCATCCAGCATGATGATAGCATCGAGGAACCATGTCCGAGAGCTGAATTCTGCTCGACGCGATGATGATCCCATCATTGGGATGGGCACCATCTGGAACATTGAGCGGAGGCTGCCCTCCGAATCTCCAACGATATCTTCGTAATTTGAATCTTGGAATTGGCTCAGTTTGGAGAGTCGAATTATGGCGACAATGTGAGGAGAGGTAACGACATCTTTTGTCTCGATCTCAATCTTCCATTCCACAGCATCGCTGGCATTGACGACGTGGAATAGAGTTCCCAGTGAACCGATTGGTGATACGGTGGGGTTTGGAACGAAAAAAGCCCAATTCCATGACGCAAGCTCGCCTCGATATGTGAGCACGCCGTAAAGATGACCAGGTTCGAGCTCCATCCCATAGTTGCCAATGCTGTGTACTGCCTCTCTAGAATTTGCCATTTTCTTTGAGGTGTTATCGTAGGATGCTCTAAGGAGTATTTCAGGTCATGGGAGTATGCATATGAGGTACAGTCACGACAGGTCACAATCGTGGTTTCGATTGACTGTGCAACCTATTCATTATAACACTGCCTCTAACGAGA
Source organism: Tricholoma flavovirens (assembly GCA_003313805.1). Taxonomy (NCBI): domain Eukaryota; kingdom Fungi; phylum Basidiomycota; class Agaricomycetes; order Agaricales; family Tricholomataceae; genus Tricholoma; species Tricholoma flavovirens. The sequence continues at coordinate 8,980 of QLOK01041666.1, forward strand.
AGCCAAGTCGGACAACCACGCTCGATATATCAACCCATCGGGGACCAGTCTGTGGTAGGGCTCTGTAAGCAGTCCGTCTGAGTCAAGCAATATGATCGTATTTGATAGCTATCATTGATTAGTGGGTGGTATGGAGGAGGAAGGCATCGAACTGCAGTACCAGAACAAAAGTACAAATTCTACATCGTAATCATAATGGCAAAGCCTCTAATGGATTGAATAAAATAAGCAACATCTACATCGTCTTATGATTACAAGAAAAATCAGCCAAATCACAGAAGCCGTTCTTTCGCCGAAACGGCCCGTATCCAAATCTCTCCTGGTCGACTGAAGAAAGAGTCAGCATGAAATAATGATATACATTTCATGTCCCAGCGCTCACCTCTTTTCTCGCAGGATTCGGAACACCTTTCCTTGATCTCGATTGATTTGGCGTCCATTTACCCCCTGAGGTCGGGGAGGAAACGCACCAGGTCCACATCGATCTTGTAGGTCCGCAAGAGCTTCGTTAGTTCCTTCCGTCTCTACCACAATTGTACCGTACCACCCGGGGTCTACTAATAGACCATTCGACTCTGGTATAGGAATACGGGGAGAAACAGGGCTGGAGTTGTTGTGTGACCATATTGCGCCTCGATGAGGAGGGCGGATGACAAAGGAGGATCGGTGTACCCAACGAACAACGTTATGATAATTACCCTGCGGTCTGACCAAGCTGTCATCACGCTGTAACTGGATGCATAAGATGAGATGACATACGTTTCGGTCCGCACTCGGTCCTGCAACAATTGCAAGTTGTGAGCAATTTCCCCTCCCCATGGCCTGAGATCGATGTGTGCAATAGGGTTTGTTGATGCTGCCCCCATGCGTATCACCTTGTGGAAGTACGATGGTGGGAAGGCAAGGGTCGGCATGTATTTCGGCAGATCACCAATTGGCGAGTAAGTGTAATCAAGATCCTGGTTGATGGTAAATCGTCACTCTCAGAACGGACAGAATGATGTATAGAAAACGTACAATAAGGTAACTCCCATCCCACACCAATCTGCCTACGTTACCTTCGTCACCTACAGCAACATCCCAAACCACATCCCCAATACGCATTAGATGCGCGACACCTGCGCGCCTGCACTCCGCTTCACACGCTAGCACGCTCTTATCGGACAACCAGTCGCCATCAGGAGAGGGCACGAAAACGCGCAGTAAAGGGGCCCGGCGGAATCGAAAGAGTGGTGAAGATAACGCACTAACAGGCCAATTGGTTGTGGTCGGCGACAGACGAGTGTGGGTACTAGATATGTGGGTGTGGTTCGAATGGGAGACAGAAGACATTGTTGGTGAGGGTGTGCGACTTGGCGGACTGGATATAGTGCGAGCATTTCCTCTAGCATGCGCCATACTGGCTTCCTTTTCCGCTTGGGCACGTATCCGAAGGACGACGCGAGTGTATGCACGGCAGGATGCGCCCAGGTAATTGACCATGTCATTCAAGGACTCATCTGGGAGGTTGGGGTGCATCGACAACGAGTGCACGTACAATCCCGCTACTCGAGCATACTCGTGTGTGGGTGTTGATACCCCTCGCATGTAATCACTGAGATTCTAGAGGATTGATCCATAAATACGAAGTGAAGCGTAAGAACATAGCTCTCGTACCTGCAAGGACAACGAAATCGGATCTGGCTCTTCCCAAGCCCATCGGGTATATCCTACAGGCTTTAGAAATCTCTCCAGTACAGTTTCACGCAAAAGTGGATGCTGAACAAGTGTGAATCGAATTATTCTGGTCAGACTCAAAACCAAACACCAATCATAGAATGAGAGGAACGGAAGTATAGACCGCAGAAGATGCGGGTCAGATAGAAAACCAGTTAGGCGATCCTCCTGATCCTGAGCTTCCTGATCATTATGATTCTCCGTTACATCTGACATCACGGAAGGAACTTCCTCCCGCCCTGTCTCGTCACGAGGTTGAGGGTCTGGTTGATGGCCAGTGGAGCTAGCCTCTGATGTCTGTGGCTCAGCATATGATTTGCGTTCGGGAACACCTCGGTTCTCAGTCAGCGGCTCAGCATATGATATGCGTCCTGGAACCCCTTGGTTCTCAGCCATCAAGTCGTCTTTGGATGCCATAGATCTCAGCGTGCTCTTGGATCGACGTCCTTTCAGGGTCGCATTTGTTGGACTAGCAGATCTCGAAACCGGGATAACCACCTTCACGCCTTCAACATTCGCAAATGGGTCGTCAAGGGGTATTCCCACATCGCCCTTGATTTGTATCGGAGAAGCTGCAGGCCCAGTCGGAGGCAGAACTCTTGGTGGCGAGGTAGGGATAGTAGACACGCTCCTGGCGGAGGAGGTGCGATGTATGGGTCCGCTGACACTGGGAGTACTCAAATGGGAATGGGTTGAGCTTGAAATGGTCGAGATGCCCGAAGCCGACTTTCCGGCTGTACGAGCTCTGCTCAACTTCTTAATTTTGGAAGGGGATCGCCGAGCAACATGCTCGCTATTTTGCACAGGTTGATTGCTTGCACCCACTGAATGTGGATGTGAGTGCATCTCTCTTGGGGGGGATAATGGATGAGAAGCGTTATGGTGATTGAGTAGTTGAGGCTGGGGAGGTTGTCGGGAGGGCTGAAGTGGAGCCAGAGACTCCTTCCGTGGCGGATGGGAGAAGTCAGGAGGCGGGGTGGGATATCCATGCTGTGCGGGTGGAGGTTGAGGTAGGCGGAATGGCGGATTCCTATAATGTAGGGGCGCTGGTGCCGGTGCCTGCATGGAAGAGGCACGACTAGGTAAAGTCATTCGATCGTTTCCTTGATCAACAGCAGCCATTGCCGTGAAGATGAGTGGTTTGCCTTTCGCAGGCGTTGCCGGGAGGTTTGACGATCTCTTGTCAAGAAATTGGGGAGACAGAGCAACGGCTGAGATGGATGTAACAGGTACACGTTGTCCTTGACGAATGTTGTTCGAGGGAGCTGAATTGCCATGGTGATCTACGACGGGAACTTGTGGTAGTACATTTCGGTATGACTGCAACCTACTGACATCGAGAGTACTGGCGCTGACACCCATGTTAGGTGGAGAGGAGTGGTGTGACTCAGGGGCGACAGGACCAGGGTGTGCAGGCAAGCCAGGATTTCTAGCGTATGGGCCCTGAACCAAATAGTAAGAAAAGGATTGGCGTAGTCTATACAACTAACTGACCGACATCTGCGAACCAGCAGCAGGTTGCCGTTCAGTAAGTTTCGCAGTCGACAATCCCCGGTGTAAGACAGGGGAGCTTGAAGAGCTAGGGAGGACGGAGGCGGTGGTAAAGTCCTGGTGAAGAAGTGAGCATCAAAGATATAGGAGACGGGAAAGCGGAAATGAATGGGTGGCATGACAGGAGTTGAGCGGGACGAAATATTCTTCCAATTACGTGGCTGACTTAACCGGTATGATAACGTTGCTTTCAAGATTTACACGGACAAGACCCTCAGGCCTGAGGGAGGGAGCAACCAAGCTCGAGGACGCATGTTTGCACCCGATCAAACGCAGAAAAAGGTTAAGATAAACATGACGAAACACTCACGTCATCAGAAGGAATTTCAGGAAGACTTGTGTTGCTACTGGCGGCCAGGGCATGAGTATTAGAAAGTTCTGTAGAATCGTGCTCAGTTTTGTTCAGGTCATCAGCGAATTCCAAAGCATCGAGTAGCCGTTGATGCGAAGCTGCAAACGCACTGTCGAGAACGTGACTTCCTTTGCTTGCCGAGGCTCCTGAGTCGGGCCGCGAGCCGTTCCTGTCACCCTGCAGATCCTGACGTGAAAGGGACCGATTCGAAGGTCGAGGCGTTAGAGTTTGAAGACGAGGGTGGTGATCAGGATCGGAGGAAGAGGATGATTGAAACTTAGTTTGATTGTTCAGTAACGGGGAGATAGGAAGGTTGTTCGATCCTTGCACAGGCAGATCTGTGAGACTTGATTTTGGTTCACCGGTCAGGCGTAGGGTGGAGAGGTCAGGAGACGAAGTAAGACTAAACGTGCGATGGTGTTTGCTGGTTTTAGGGTCAGATGTATGATCAGCTGGTCTAGACAAAGGTTCTGGTTTTCCACGTGTGGGTGCTGGAAGTCGTGAGAGAGAGTTATTATCGACTGCTGTAGTTACGCCTAAAGAAACATTCCGCCAGTTTTGTACAGAGGCTTGCGTCGGTGTAGTGGGTGAATTCGAACTAAATGAATCGGCATGTGGTAGGGCAAAGGAGGAAGGAAGAGGTTTATCAAGTATTGGGATTTGAGATATAGGTCTTGCACCAACATGAGGTCCAGATGACGGCGGTGCTTGTTGACGATACGCGACCGGAGGACGACTTCCGCCACCATGCTGCAGCTCGGGTGCTAGTGCTACAGGAGACGGTCCATTCCAGGGCTTCTTTGCCTCCATATTCTGGAGAACTACACTTGACCCGTTCCCGGCAACTGGGCCAGGGGCAGCTTGCGATTGACGCAGGTGGGGGTGTTGGGAGTGTCGATATGTCCCTTGGTCACGCTGGGATTCGGGGATCTTTTCTGCGAGATGATGGTGGTTTCGCTGACCCCTAGCCTCGATCTCCCTAGTATCTCGGCGACTCAGGTTAACTGAGTTGCTTGCAACCGTTTTTCCCCCTCGTACCGGCGCTACATCTCTCCGAGCGCTCGAAAGAACCATCGGAGAAGATATGATCCGCTGAGGTTCCTGTGGTGCATTGTTCGAAGAGGCAAATCGGGCGTATAATGGTGGTACAGGTGCTGAAGTCACAGGTGGTGTGGAAACCTGACCCAACTTGGTGCGAGAGTCCAGTTTGCTCTTTTTACGAAGGAAACCAGCCATCGTACAAGGTATAAAACAGCCAAGTCCCTTTGGCAAAACTATAACCAGTTGGTCGCCGTTGTCATCGTCGACTTTGGGCCAATTGTAATGTTTATAACTGCTTACGTAAGAAAATCGCTAAATTAACTTCGGGACTCTTTTCCATGCGCGCCACGCTCCAAGCGATGTTTGAACCACATATTCTACCCCCTGTTTTGAATACTTGCATACCATGTAACTACCAGTCCCAAGTGAACTGTGCAAAAAATAATCCCAGATTAGATTAAGTAATGAAGAGACATGCTCACTGGCACTGCGCCATCCCACTAGTGGCAGGAATACATGAGGATAAGTCGAGGCTTAGTCGAACTACCGTTGCCCACCAGGGTCATGGTCTATTTTCCAAAACAGAATTTAGAAAAATTATAAATCATGGTGTGAAGTTGGGGTCCTGGTACTCCGTGACAAGAAAATGTTACTCTGTACTTGGCCCTATTACTTAGCACGACAGTTAGCATTGGTTGCGGTTATTCGTACCGAACACACAACACCTCTACCTGAGGAGTCTTCCCTCTAGGACAGCGATGAGTTCCCGCTCTCAAAATGTGCTGCAGAACCCCACAAATCCCTCACCTCAAGACGTAAATGGAGGACTGCCTTAAATCTTATGATCTGAGCCAAGGAGTTAACAACCCCTTTCAATTGCTACTAGGTCATCTTCACTCGGAGCCAACATCAATGGCACAAAATCATACCACAACCGTTATTTTGTGGAGTGGGGCTGGGGGTGACTATTTCTACTAAGCAAGGATGAACTAGATCCATATTGATTATATCCACCCACTAGCAGCTCTAAACCCCAGCATCATCATTAATCCCCAGTGGACCACAGCAGTGCAAAACCAGCATGTTGAAAATATGTGGAATGGTAGGTTATATATAGCACAAGTAGCTCGAGATGAAAACTATTTCATGACCCTCTGGATGTATCTCCAGGTGCAATGCCTGAATGAAAGATGATAGAAGCTTTACGTGTCATGCAGTCAGGCTTGCAACGAAAGCACCCCAACAAAGATAATGAAAACCTATACAACTTGAACCATGCGACGAGAAGTTCAACTCAGGATGACCAACATACAACATTCAGGTGAGACTTATGCATCAATCGGCTTGAAGGGAAATTCAAAGTCGGATAGCTCGAGTGAAGAAAAACGGATCGTCGAGGAGTTTTGCCAACTTGCAACTGCAACTACAAAGTAGCATGAGTGTTAATTACTCGGTAATGTGTGTGTGTGTGTGGCCACAGCTTTGGAGTGCGTCTGAGTTGATATTGAAAAATCTATGAGCAAAATGTTCGACAAGGACGTGGTATGAGTCAAGGTCTACGTGGCGCTTACGTCAGTCCACTCAATTAATCCAAGCATTATTTTACGGTATAATTTCACGGTATAATACTTAAATACATTTGGTCTTGTCACATCATACAAATCGTGGACCCCCAACGCAATCAATCAAATCCAGAAAGTGAAAATAGACCATGACCCTGGTGGGCAACACTCGAGTTGGACTCGAGGCTGACCCTGGGCTAACCCGATTAAGAGCGGAGGACATGTGGAGCCGAATTTCGTTCAAGATGTGCGAATCCAGAGCGCTGATTGGTTGACTGACGACCTGTCGGAACTGTCAGGTCAAGTCAGAAATTGACACCTTCATCACACGGAATCTATTTACATATATCATCAACGTAAAAAAAATGTACACGACAACAAAAAATTGACGTACTTACCGTTTGACCTTATTCCAACCAAGAGTTGTGACGTTATGTTTTATAACAGGGAGTAAATACTCACCCGTAATAGATTGAGAGTCATGCGATGCCAAATATGACACCAAACTCGCGACCTCTCTAGGAATACCGTTACGTCGCCCCACCGTGAGCTGTATAGTGAATATTCATGCTCTTGTCCTGGAGTGGAGCGGACTTACCATTCCCTCGCGCCCGCCTATTTCCACTGCATTCTCAGATGCATCGGGAGATTGAACTTATGTAAATGAAATTAGTAATAATTAGTTCTTGTTGCCTTCGTGACTGCATTTGTGCAACAACTCACGGTAAGGAATTTCAATTGCCCCGGGTGCATAGGCATTCACTGTAATACCATGTTGACTAAATTCCAGGGCTTTGCACTATAAGCAACGGGCGTAACTGAAATCAATCGGAAGACATACATACCAGCTGCTCGCGTGAATCCTCTGATGGTAAATTTAATTCTGCAATACACTGATATATTTGTAGATCCTGTTAGCACAGCTCTAGTTAGCTCTAGCTCGCGGGCGACCGCATGCTCACCTTGCTTTCCGGACAATGAAGCACCAATGATTCTTCCTCCACGACCTTGTTTTATCATTTGCAGGGCAGCATATTTATAGCACAGGAACGTTCCTTTCGCGATGACCACAAATGATCTGTCCCAGTCTTCAATCAGAGCTATAAAAAGGTTCAGTGTTATCACCAGCCGTGTTAATGGTGAAAGACCGTTACAGTCAACAATCGTTTCCAGTCTCCCAATTCCAACATTTGCAACCATCTGCACACAAAAACTTTAACCATCTCGCCGGAAAAGATAAACTCTGACTCACAACATCCAGACCACCATACTCCTTGACAATATCCTCTACCATTTTCTTGACTGAGTCTTCTACTGAGACATCCGCGATATAAATCGAACTCCGGCGCCCCTTTGACTTGATCTGTTCCACTAAGCTCTGGAGTTCCCCGACCACTACGCCATTGACTGCAATATCGAAACCATCGTCCGCGAGCCGAAGGGCAATGGTTCGTCCTATACCTTGACCTAACAGTGGGACAGGATGAAGTGACGCAAGACTTGGTATTGAAATCCCTTACCTGCATCGGTTACCACTGCCACGCCTTTGCTAGGCATGTCCCTGCTGGCGCCTTGAAGTGCCGTGAAAAAGATGGCTGAGGTTCCAAAATTCCCTTCTGGTACTTTTAAGCCATCCTTCGCGACCCAACCATGACAGAAGGTCCATGCCGCTTATTCATTTACCCGTCGGCAGGCCCACCTGCCGCCACCATCCGTTCACTTCGCTTCGTGAACTTTATAACTTCAGTGTGCGCTTATTGATAATGGGATCAGCAGATGTCATACCGTGCCGTCGATGCCATGGCAGCCGCTGTGTTGCCGTGCTCGGCGATCGCGTTAACCACGTGGAACACGGGTCGATCCGAATCGTGGCGGAAAAGAATCTGAAAACAAAGTGCCAACTTGGATGGAACCGTAAGATGCATCTAGACCGGTGACCGATCCCTAGTACATGAGCAAGCGTCATATACGAGGGAGTGGTTACGAGTCTAAGATGCATCATGATTTCCATAGAATTACAGTTAGTAGAATGCATCCGTTGCGGAGAAGTTGCCTACCTCTGCCAGTCCTATTGCATCGGACAAGCCTATCGGGGGTTAGCCGTTGCAGGGTCCAGGAAGCAAGTCGGCAAAATCGGCATATAATCCCCAAGGGCGTATAAAGTCTTTCATCGGCGGATAGCGTGGCTTTTGAACCTGGTCCTGAACAGTCAATGCGGATAAGCAGGTCTAGACTTCACTAGATTCCTTCCTGAGAGTGACAGATTTATTCGTTCAGATATCACGAATATACAAGAAGCCTCGCTCAAACTTAAAATCGGTGGCATCGACACCAAATGTTCCATGCTGATGACCTATATATGCAAGGGTTATTTTTTGGAAGCGGGGTGACATGGGATAAGGACGTACAAAGGTCAATAAGTCCCAACAGCGGCCATGTTCAAGGAGAACGCGGACTTTGGTGGAATCCTTCCCTAGGCAACGAACTTCGAATTAGATCACCACGCCTCCTTCATCCGATAGCTCCTTCGCCATCTTTTTGACTTCTGGGGATGTCTCTGATTGTAATTGTACCAACCAGGTGTTGAACGCCCAATTATTACTCGCTGGGATCCACAAGTTGTCAACACAGTACCTTTGATTCTGCCCTACTTAGATTACTTTGCCTGACGACGATAAATCAAAACGCGGTCAAAAAGTTATGAAGGCGTGGCAAAATGTGCTTACTGGGTTCAGATGTCGAGGGAAGGACAGAGAGAACCCCAAGCATTCCACCTTTTCGAATTCTAGGTCTAGACAACCAAGCCTGACTTCGTCTGGAGCCTTCGATCATCTCAGTTTGGGCAATATCCCCGTAAAGAGCGCCTGAAGAAACAACTATAAGACTGAAAGCCAAATCATAAGCGTAACTTTGACTTACCTTTTTTGAGTAGAACTCGGGCGCTCCAGCTGATCCAAAGTTTTGCCAACGTAAGGCCATATGTCCTCGACCCATTTCCATCTGTGTTATGGGTAGTAGAATCGGCCATGAATACGACTTCGGGCTCTAACTTGAATGATGGCCCATCCGAGTCCGAGTTCGAGCCCAAAAATCGTACTATTTGTTTGCTGCCATTATTTAATTATTATGCAATTATCATCTGTATGTCACACGGTAAACACACTGAACCACCACTCCGAGTCGTTCGTTTGACACTCCAACATGACATCCTTGGCCCAAAACGACAACATAGTCTTCAGCGATCCGAGTGAATTGTCGCATGCACAATACGAACAGTTCAAGATGGCCTTGGATCAGAGGATGGAGATGGAAAGATAAAGTCTATAAACGGAACCCAACAAGTGAGTTCTCCATCTCTTCTTCATCAGAGCCTTACACTGATATCTGTGTCATTGCAGAGGTCCAACTGGTCTCCACCAAAGGCCACATTTGTGATATGACAAAGGCACTAACACTTAACTGAGCTGTGTCTTCACATAAACTATCTCTTCACTAACTTTTCATAGTCGAACCTTTCCTGATGCTGCTCCTGCCATTCAATCTCATAGCACAAACATCAAGACGTCCTTCACCTATTTATTCACTGTCTGATACAAGTGTCACCACAACTAAAATCCACCCTCTACTTCCATTTATGTTGGCATCCTACAACCCCAGCATCCCAGTTTTTTCATCTCTCACTCGCCACCAACGCTTAATTGTACTGGATGTCCAACTTTTCACATCAGGCTCAACACCAGAGCCAGCGCCACTGATACATCCAACGAGCATGTTCTTGACTCCCGGATGTCTGGCAGCGGATGGCATACGAGGATATCACAAATGGCGACACGGCAGGTTGAGGATCCGAAAGACCCCGCGGAAGACGGCATCCGTAGATAGCTTCCCAATGTTTCTGGCCAGTTTTCAAGAATTACATCCGCCAAGTTGAGATGGACTTAAGGTCTGACATTGACAAGCATGATGACCTCATTACGTAATGCCATACCATAGTGAACATTCTAAACTACGCCATGTCAACGTCTAGAAACCATATTGAGGACACCTACGAGGCGCAAAACGACCAACGATTAGACCAGCTTCACTCAAAAATTAGATCTCTCCGCGTCGTCAGCGAGTTTCACTCCGTCATTAGCGTGAGGAAATTAATTTTCCAACGAGTAGGTTACGACGGACATCCATGATGATGTTGAGCGTCAAAACTTGATGCTGGACGATACAGTGAGCCACTTTCTTACTATGCAATTGGGATGATCTTTCTTAACGTCGTTAGGGAGACCGCTTCAATTCTTTCGGCAGTGCTCTGAAGCAAACGTCGCAGCGAGCTGCGCGGGCATTTGGCATCGGAGAAGGGGGCCTTAAGACATGGCGTGTCGCCCTGTTCGTGGTGGCCCTGTTCTTTGCATTTTGGATAACGTCGAAGGTGTATTTGTGGTGGACAGCTGGGCCTGCGAAACCCTAGCTCTCGTTCTTTATGTGCTATTACATTTGGTGCGTGATCCTGTTTGGTTGATATGAAACCTACTCATAATCCGGCCTAAGATCTTTGTTTAATTTGTATCTATTAGCTATGACATTGACATTTCGGATACCAACATTCGAATTCGCAAATTCCCTTTATCTTTGTGTTCAATGCCTTCCCACCAGTGAACAGGTGTTCTCGGTGCAGGATCTTCAAAAGAATTTCATATCGAACCTTGCTCTGCTGCTGGCCTCGATTCTGAACGCGCTATGAATGCACCTCTCCGCTCTTTAACGTGTCTTTATGGCTCATCGTTCATCACGGTTGACAGGTGACTATGAGTGCTGGATGCGTCATGATATCACGGGGAAACCGTCTATTCAGTTAGCCTGCAGCTCTTCATCGCCAGACTGGTGGTATTCCAGGTTTCTCTTGTGGTACTCCATTTTGTTGATAGGATGTGCTCACAGGATGAGGAGATTGATCGGGGGACAGTCTGCTACACACAAGCAGATATTCTAGGTCGATGTGGGTATAGAGTTCATTAGTGTGCAGTGCGTGTTATACCTCTTGTCTCTCAAGGAGTTTAATGTATGCGGCTGGGGATACCGTAGATCCTACTAGACATGCTTGCCAGCAACATCAGGCACTGTCACTCGTATGTCTGTGATGCACAAGTCAAGCCTTGTGAGTGCTCGATCCCGAAAACGAGGATACATACAAAATGAATCGAAGCCTCCCAGTTCTGATGAGCAGTTGTATGAAGTTTGTCTGACAGATGCTAGGGTAGCTCACAGTATGTTGTTTATGAAATACAAGATTCAATTTCTTACCTTCGCATGCCTGCAGGGCTTTCATCATAACGGATCCCAGAACATGATCTATTGTCGTGAGTCATCATAGAACTATGTAAACAAACGACTTATGGAACATCGTGTCGGACAAGTTGCGTCCGACTTATCCATTGCAATTGTTGAAAAGAACGCACCACCACGATGGTATCTGTGGGGGATAGCAGCGCTTACTCTGACGGCCAAAGAATTGACTGCCCATCGGATATACATCAGAACGTGTTTTCCTGAAATTCCGAAATTCTCGCCCTCTTTCGTTCAGACTCAGAGTTTGGACTTCCTCGGCCTTTTGGTTGATAGGGGCCGAAGAACTTGAACTACGGCTACTTAGGATGGACTCGCACATACCCGCTCAATGATTCCCCACACTTCCCCACACCCAAGTTGAAGTGGTTCCGTGCCGTCCTAGCCACCTACTAGGTCCGCCCGATGGCAGTGCGTAATGACGTATTGAGATGATACTGGTCATGGTTATGTTATCGGAAGCATTCACCATTCGGAACCGTGGCCCCTGTCGATCGTTTACGAACAAGATGCGAGGCTAAGCAGGGTCAATTCTATATCAGGATTCAGGTTGACTGTTTCCTTAACGCTGCTTGGATTCTCATGTTCCTCGTTACACAGCGGCGGCACCACACAAGGGGTTTTTTTATTCTAAACTCATGTGTACCGACCTTCGGGCCCCGTTTCACTCCTTTACTCCACCGCTTATTGCTGACAGAGCTCAGAGCTGATCCTGTGATCAACTTGAATGTGTTGTACATGTGGGACGGACCGTCTGGGCTCGAGACAGAATACGATAAAATGGAGATACGGTTAGGCGGGCCCCGAGTGTCACGTTGATGAGATATTGATCTTGTACTATGAGACTATGAGTCCATCGATGTTGTAGAATGATCGACAGTAAGAGAAACGATCCTGTACGTGTGCCTTTCAATTCTCGTTGAATAAACGTCGTGAATGTGTTGAACCCGTATCAAATACAAATGTCATTCATGTTAAGGGAAAATACACTATGGAAGCCGAATTGCGTGCGTGGTATACGATAGGCACCGAATAGTGATTCATATCGGTGAATCTCGGCTGCAATGAACTCATAATCATAAAGAACCATACCCGGGTTAGGGGCTATCACGAGACTGAGCCTTGACGTCAGGATCTTTCTCATCCATTGCCTCGGTGTCAGTCGGAGTGACAGGACCTGCTTCAGTGGTCGTAGCGTTCTGAGTGGCTCGTGAAGCGGCCATGAACAACACAATCGCGGCTATCGAGGTGAAGAGGTCCGCAAACCATGGAAGAATAGCGACCAGTCGCACTGTAAGAAGACCATTAGAACTTCAATGTGGCAGGAAAAGGATTGCGTGATCGTACAATATCCGATCTTGTTGTAGACACTCGTGGCTCCCAAGGAGTGCTCAGCCTGGTCTACCAAAGAGCTGGGGAGTTGGATACCTCTCAGTGAAGCAGTGACTTTCGCACTGCGGGTAGCGAAGAAGTAAGTGAACGGTATGATGGTGGCAAAGAGCCACACCGCGCAGAAGGTGAGGGCGGCTGCTTGGATGCGGAAGGCCTTTGCACTGCGGGCACCCATGAGGAAGCCAAGTATGAAGAGGAAGGAAAGAAGCGCGATAAGTGCAGAAACTGTTGTTAGGACAATCCCACTCCGAAAGACATCTGTAGACCGGTAATCAGGTGTGCGACTACTAATGTTGATTGTGGATATGAATTACCATTGTCATTAATCGTAAGAACCGTGGGGGCGACCAGTTTTTTCAAGCGACTCTCTTGTTGGTTGGACTTGATAAGCGCGTTGAGGCCTATAGTTACGAGAATGTCAAAACTTTTGGTTACATACGCATTTTCCCCGATCGTTCTTACCTACACTACCCGCAATAACTCCCCAAGCCCATGCCATTCCCAGAGCGCCCAGAACAGCAGACCTCATGGGCACGACTCCGGGTTTTGTACTGGAGCCATTGGTGTCGACAATCATGATGCCGAGTTTACCGCGCAGGACCAATGATGGGCGGGGAGAAAAAGAAATACGAGATGCCGGGAAACTCGCCGCTTCTTATATGTGTCAGTAGAAGCTTGCTTACTTCTTTCCAATGCCACGGGGTTTGAACTGGATCTAAATATGTACACATACCGGTACTACTCGGCCCATCGCGCCCTTGGTTGCCGACAATGTTCTCCGCTAATTGTAAATATCGGTCTCCCAGGAGATGACACTGTCAAACACAGCGCCCTTCCATGACAATCTTGTCCAGGCAATTTCGAGCATATCTTAACGCAAGCCGAATCTGAACAGGGTGCACAACATTGAAGATAGTTCACGCAGCTGTAGTATGGGCTGTTTTTCTTTCCACCGGAATCAAATATACATAACCCTCATGGTACATGCCGTGAAGGATCTACATAGTTACTGATCCTACATGTAGCCATGTCGCAACTGTCATTTCGACCCATTAATATTGTATTGGCAACCTCCGATGCATACACATGTGCATCACCTTCAAACATTCATCACTAATTTTGCAGTACTTAAAGATCAACATAATAGAGCATATCTGCAAATCATTTTTTCTGACATGAAAGGAAATTTCTTCGTGATCATGGTGGCTGACAGCTTGGTAAAAACAGTTGCAGATATGCTCTAATGCCAACTGTATACTTGCTCACAATCAGAGGATAAAAAATTCAAAAAATTAAGAATCCACAACAATCCATTTGCTGCAACCCATGCAACTATCAACTGATAGGCAGTGAAGAAAACAGCAAAAAGAAAGAAGGGATCCCCCGACAACACAAGCCGGCAGTGCAGCAGCAAGGTCATCGCACCTCCATGTTGCAAGCAGAGCACAGAGGACTGGGGCGGCAAAAATTAGATAACCAGAAATGGAGGCGGTGCCTCCATAATAGTGGTTAAACTATTAAGAACAGATACTACACTTGATCTAAGCCAAAAGGCCAGAGTGGTAAGGATTCAGCACGATGGGGTAGGGTTTATATACGTTTTTGATATGCGCACGGACCGCCCTGCAGCGTGACCTCTGAGTCTGGTGGAAGATTAGATTAGATTAGATGGTAAGTTGAACTTTCTGGAGCTTTCAAAGAGTGCAGACCGTTCAACCGTTTCTCGTTCGCCGTTTTGATTCTGAAGTTAGACATACACACCTTATTTTGAGAGCTCAAGATTCCCATGTATTGTGCCCGCCTTGAATATCACGCACTTGGGACTGGCTCGCCCAGCTCTACCATTTTTGCTCACCTTTCACTGGGCGCTTGGATGGTGTGGAAAGCGAATGGCCATCTTTGAACGTTGAAACTGCTTTTTTGTTGACTTAGAATGATCCGGGGTCAACGTGTATATTTTGCAGTCAGCTTTCTTCTTGGCTTGGCGCAATCACTGCATCGATGGGCAACTAGTATTTGACTGGCCTTTACGTTCTTTCCTTTCGAGCTCTGCGAGTCTCGCATTCACTTCTTCACGGCGGTGGATAACGCCCGCTAGTCATTCTTTTAGGGCGACCCTGCAATAATGCGTGGCTGCTGGTTCACTCTCGCTTCTTTTCTTCTTTCTTCTTCGGCGCCTACCGTGCAAAAACTTTCGAAACCACAGGCGAAACGTACAGGAACGCTTAATCTACCTATATACAAACAAGAAACGGC
>QLOK01041667.1:0-29198 GCA_003313805.1 Tricholoma flavovirens
CAACACTCAGTTTTTGTGTCAGCAGCTGGATGGACAAATGGTAGATAAAGTCCATGAGGTCCTCCATGTGATGGCTCAGCTTGGAATAAATCTTGTATTGTTCCTTGATGCTGTTAGCTGGGGAGATCCTGCTTGTATCGCTGATCCCAAAGTACACTCTGCATGAACAGGCCTCATGAAAAGTTGGGAACTTCCTTTGATCTTACATCAATGGTGGAAACCACCAAGAACTCGTGGTTCCTCCAACTCACAATTGGCCCAAGCTGAGCCATCACACAGAGGACCTCGCAGACCTTATCTAACATTTGTCCATTCAGCCACTGACACAAAAACTGAGTGTTGATAACTTCACTGGCAGGGCCCACATCAATTTCCTCCTCTGAAGAGGCACCAGAATCAACAGTGGGTTGGTTTAAGTCTGCATGCTGAGAGCTATCTGAGTCTGAACTCTCATAAGCTTGTGCATCATCATCAAAGAAGGTCTCATTCCAGCCTGAGGTATCCATGGTGATGGTAGAGTCAGTGAGACAAGATAAGATAAAGCTAAAAATACATGGAGCATGACATGATCAAGGGTTCCTCTATATGAAATGCACCAGATGTTATGGTGCAATCTCTGCACTGTATTTTAACACTCTGACACATCTCTGCCTGGGAACCAGGCTGCACCATAACAGATGGGAATGAGACTAATGATAGGTGGGTTGTAAAAAATTACACACATTGTGGGAGCCAAAGTTTTTGATTCCCAAGGCCTTTTTAACAAAAATCATGTTGCCACCTACTTAGGGCCTGTTCAGGTCCCTGGTATTTGCTTGGCGCCCCTGCCAAAAATGAAGACATCCACCCTGAAAACCAAACTGCTGGTCTTGGACACAGAGGCCAAGCAGATGAGGCATTCAGCAACAGGGTAGACAATGTCATGGACCCCTTATGGCATGACCACTGTTGATAATCCTTGCCTGTTTTTGCTTTTTTTTTGCCATAGTGCATTCCTACACTCCTTTGTCTATTATCCTATATTTCTAATCTGAAACCTCTCCTGTAGCATCCATGAACTCAATCCAGTTTGTGCAAGATGGAGATAGATGACAAGTTGCTCATCTGCAGTGACATACTTGCTATCACTCAACCCACAGTGTGTCTGTAGCTCATTTGATAACTGATGGAAGACATGGTGTGCCATCCCCATTTGCTCCTGAAATCATGTAGGATGACCCTCCAGGAGCTTGTCAAGCCAAAGCTGGCCTGTCAGCATTGATGTCCTCATGGGGATGGGATCCAGCACAGAGTGAAAATCAGTGACAACTGTAGCAGCAGCCAGAACGGCTCCAATAACAGCCAAAGTTCTTCTCCTCCTGTCTGAGGATCTTTGAACCAGTGCCTTGCATAAGGCTTTGTCCTTTTGAGTGGTTGTAGTGACCATGATTCAATTCTTTGTGCAAGTTTACAATGTGTTACTGAGATGTTGCTATCTGTGACAAAATGTGACATAACCCTGCCAAACCTGTGAGGCTCCATCTTCACCTAACCATAACAAATGGAGCCAAACAAATGCAGAGCAAATGCCAGGGACCCAAATGGGCCCTTAGTGTTCAACCTCTTGGCTAGCTCCAGGACATCATTCGATCAAAATTCAGGACCTGCAAAGTGTGCAATTTTTTGCCTATCATTATGAATGTAGCTGGAATACTTACCTCTGAGTCAGAATACAACAAAATCACCAATGTGAAGATGGAATGAGATAGCAGAATATTTGCCTAATGGATGACTTCCCATAGGATTTGGAAACCTAGATTATTTTTCAACCCTTAAAATGCAGTGCCAGGTCAGAGTGAGAATTGAGAGATCCATGTTGAGATGGGAGTGTGGCCAAGGATGAGTGGAGTATGCCAATGACATGATTCAGCTGGATTTGGGTGAGATTGACATCACTTAGCCATCAGGGATGAAAAAAAGGTTTGAAAAGGGAATTTACAACTGGAAGAGGGGACCCCTTGTTCTTGCCTCATTCAGATTTACATAATGTTTACAACACCTTCGGAGTGTGAAGTATTTTCCAGGGGTCTCAGGGAGCCCTTGCATATCATCATGACAGACATTGGCTAATTTCCCAGGTAAGGATATCCCTTTAATAAGTTAAAACTTTATATGTATTTTCATTATTCATGAAATGTGAAATTTCTTCTACACATTCTTTGACCTTTGACCCAATAAAAATGTTTGGAATAATCAACATATATATGAGTTGAATCTGCAAATAAATTGATGGATTTCCATCTGGGGAATATGCTTGACAAAGGAAACACATTTTGTCACCTGATTTGCACAGGAAATCTGGAAACATCTTTGTCTTTTCATATGGCAAACATGTGGCATAAAAATAAGACAAAGATGTCTCCAGATTTCCTTTGCAAATCAGGTGACAAAATGTGTTTCCTTTGTCAAGCATATTCCCCAGGTGGAAATGGATGACTTTCCGCAGGGATCTATAACTTCAAACATTTCTTCAGATATGTTCCTGGCAGAGTTAGGTAATATCTGTATCTAGGATATTACACAATTCCAGACCACAGACCTAATCTGTTAAGTTGTAAACTGACAGGTTAGATAAGCTCAACATAAGCATGGACAATCATCAATAATCTGACATGCCTCTAAGTTCTCCCGATACTGGGCCTGCAATGGATGACTTACAGGCCCAGCTAATGGTGCAAATGTTACTTGAGGAGGAGCAGGAGGTCGAGGATGATGAAGATGAAGTAAAGTGGGCTGTTGCAGCTGGTATATTGATCTATGGGAGTGTGGAGGAATCAAGTTGCCTTCACTCAGAAAGATGCTCTTCTCAGTGGGCCTACCTGACATGACCAGAGCTTCTTCCCAACCCACGAGAGTCTTCCCCTTGGCAAAGGCTTTATGCTAGTCAGAGTGATTGAGCATTCAATACAACAATGGGATTCAGCATGCAGACCTTCTATGACAGTTTGAATGGAGGATTTGAAACTGAGTGGAACACCCAACCCATTCCTTGCTGCAATGTATTGCAGACATCTGCACCCAGGCCAACCCATAGATTACTTGATGCAGTTGGTGCTCTTGGACTAGCACTCCATTTCCTCACATCTACAATGACTGAGATCAGCCTCATGCAGGTCTTTGCACTTTTCCCATCTACTGTATCCCAGTTCATTAACTTCTCTCTTGCTATTTTGTTGAAGACCTTGAGGGAAATGCCCAATGCTCAGATACAATGGCTTCAGGGCGATGAGTTTCAAGAGAGCAATGATCTCATTCTGGTTTACCATCCTTTGCTGGATGGTGCCTTTGGTTCAATGGATGGGTTTAATCTGCCAGTTCAAACTTTGGCAGATCAGGAGATGGAGAATGCAACATTCAATGGCTGACTGCATGAACATTTTGTGAGCAGTGTATTTTCATTCTCTGCTACAGGTTTGACTTCATCTATGTCACTTTCTTGAAATGTAGCTAAGCATTATAATTTCTTATCAGGTGTCATCATTGCAGCCAAACTCAATGCACCAGGAAGCTGGCATGATGCTCATGTTGCTAGAGATATCTATGAGAAGTTGCATACAGAAACTCCTGATGGGTATTATCTTGTATGTGACACTGCTTTCCCCTGTGGTACCGATCAAATTCAAGGTCACATAAAGGCTCCCATGAATGATGATGCAAGACTGCCATCTGATCCCCACTTGTGTTGACAGGCCCTTGCTTTTGATCGACAACTTCTTTCATACAGACAAACAGCTGACTGGGGGAATCAAGCACTGCAAGGATGCTTTGGGCGGCTGTGAATTCCACTTCTGATCAACTACAATGAACTTCATGGGGATATACTTGAAATCTGCAGCTGACTATGTAATCTGTGAACTCATAAGGTCAGAATCAACCAGATCAGACATGTCTACATGCCAATCTGGAAAGCAAGCAAGCAGGAGGAGATTTGGCTTACATTCGAGAGTATGCTGTTCTCAGATCAATGCAAGAATGATTGTGTTTGACAGTTTCACATGGGATCAAGTGAGTATCCAGATGACAGCATCACAAAAGTTTACCATAGAAGATATTTAAGGGTCTTTAATAAAGAACAAACAAATGCAAATATATAGATAAGAAAAGGAATCCATAAGACAGGTAAAGGAATGAAGCATCAAGTATCAACCATATCAGAGTAGGATAGCCAACTGGTATCTTTGCATAGTGTTTAGGGAAGAAGTCACTTATCTCCTGCTTCATTTTATGCATGGTTTTCAGATCTGCCAGTGCTGTCATGCCCAGGAGTGATGGTAAACAAGATTCCACCCTGATTGCTTCGAGTAGGTGTGACAGTTAGCTGAAGATCATCGATATGGACAGGGGATGCATGCATGTTGCAAAGAGGAGTACCAGTGATGCTGTAGAAGATGGACTGAGCATGTGGAATTGAGATTCAGGGGCTACCAGAAGCCAAGTGGTCATTGCAATGAGTGTAGCATCTAGTGCCTGGAGAATCCTCCTGTTGAAAGGCCAGATCTTCATCATCAGAGCCTCCTACCCATTGAGTAGCCCTACTCCCATCACCATAGACTATATCCTGATGATAGTGATGGCCACAATGCCAAGTGGTTCACACTCAAACAGGACGATCAGGGTTACCACCACAGTCTGCCAGCATTGTTGTGAATTCCACTCTATCAGCACATCACTCCACAGCATGGCAACTATGATCTGCATCAGCAAGCCAATCATGGAGGGCTCCAATGGTGGCATGAGCATCACAACACTGGTTGGAGAGCATCAAGTACTGAGTAGTCTGCAATGAACAAGCAGTGCAATCTTTGGTTCAAGAGATTTGAACCTCGGGATCTAGAGAACTGGAGATGTGACTTAAAATCTCATTTGCAGCAGCCCTTGCACTGCATGGATGTGCTGTTGGAGTTTGTAGGCAATCAGAAGCAACCCTATGAGCAATGGGCCCTTTAGCATCAGGTTCCAGAGCACCAGGTTCTAGCTTGATCATGGCAGCAGTCTTCCTTGTAGCAGTTTTGGCTTTTGCAGGTGCTTCAGTTTCATCATTGCTATGTGTGTGTAAGATCAGACTGTCAGGGATATGGAAGAACAAACTATACATACATAATCTCAATAACTTCCATTTCCCCCTTGAAATTGTCTATGATTTCAGAGTCATCTAATTCCCTTGTACTAGCCTTCTCGTTCATGAGATATTCAATATGATTTGCATGCTTGATGTGAGGAGGGCACTCAGCATCACCAGTGGGCTTGGTTGTGCAAACTAGCTTTGAAAAATGAGCTTGAATCAAACTAAGGAATAATGAAAAATACCTGTTTATATTTTGCCTCAAGACTTTTTGTGGTGTGCACAGGTCTTCTGTTCTCTACAGCCCAAGCACAGAAATGATCTCCTGCAGCATTCCAGGCATTGAAACCAATGAGGAGTGTCTCCTCAAGGATATCCAAAAGTGCATCTAGATCATCACTAGAATAGTTAACCACTCCAGCTGCCCATCCACATTGCTTCTTCACCTCGGGCTCCTCTGAAGCAGTGGATGCACCACATTTAGTTCCCTTCAAAGGTACAGATGCCTCAGCCTTTCCCTTGCCTTTTACATCCACAACGGATTTCTGGCAGGTTCCCGCAATCTTGATAGCAGGCTGCACAATCTTGGGAAGAATCATGTGCACAGGTGGGAAGTCTTCATCATTGTCATTGGGAAGTTGGACTACAGTAGGATCAAGTACAGCTCTGAATGATGCTGCAGGTCCCTGCAGGTCCTGGTTCACCATTGGTTTGACTGAATGTAGCAGATGACTGCTGCAGTGTACAGTAAGTCAGTGCTCATGAAAAGTTGGAAAGGCAAGATTGAAAATACAGGTGCACTTGATCCTGAGAGCTAATGTAACATTGAAGTTAACTAGTGAAAAAATATCATAGAAACCATACATGATTGATGATTTCAAGCCATGCTCCATCCCTGAAGTAAGTATAATTTTTGCCTGTGGCTGGATTGGTATAGAACTGCTGCATAGGAGTTTGAGAGGGTGTGTGAGAGAGATTGGACATTATATAGGAGTGCGAGATTGCACAAATTGAGTTAAGTATTTGTTAAAGTCGTGGGCTAAAGGGGGCTTCGTGCGAGGACCGATCGGGAATCTGAAGGGGAACATAAGGAACTAGGCTTCAACTTTTAAGAAGTTGTGCCCTTCGCTTGTTATGGTGTTCCAATTTGACAGAGGTTGATCGGGAATTTGGGTGGGGACCGATCGGTAGTCCGAAGACTAAGAACAGAGAGGAGAATAACGTATGATATTTGAATTGAGGAATACAAACGAAATAACTAGGTTTAAATACTATAATAAAATCTGAGGATTGGAGACCAAGGTAATAGCTATGTACACTAGCTGTGGTCAGCAGTACGGGCGGTACCCAAAGTAACTACCCGAAGTAAAAACCTATGAGTGACTACAGTAACTATGTACGAAGTCTACACTATGTACAGGAACAGAATCTGATCGAATCTTGGTTGAAATCTTTTGGGGTTCCATCGGTCTTCCATCGGGAGTCCGAGTTGGGTGGAACGGAACGTAACAGTATTGAGAAGAAAGCAAGTGTTGCTGGGTGGTGTACAATGTCCTTGTTGGAATTGGAATCAGCCACATCTTGGCTGTACCACAGACTGTCTTATGTAATCCAGTGCAGACATAGCTGGCACAGGAAAGCACAGTAGACACAGCACTTACATGGTATATAAACCCTAGCTACAGTAGTGTACATCCATCAGATTGTTTTACACTTAGAGGCTAATGCCTAGTACCAACCACTGAAATTCTACACAATCCAATTTGTGCTCGGTATTCTGGGCCCTTTGGGGCATTCTCACCTTGTTGCTCTCACGTCATGGGACATATTTGGAAATTACATCACATGGCATGGACTTATGCAATGCCATCAGTGATCGATTGGCATTCCTGGATACATGTGGCAGGATTATTTTTGGATTGCATCACAGATGTTTTGGGGCCGCATCAGAGATTGATCGGCAATTTGGCATCACTCATTTTGGATGCGATCACGACCATCACTAACATCAATGCTGCAAGTTCAGCCATGTGGCCCTTGCACAGCAGGAAGGATGTTGTGGGAAATGATTATTTTTGGAGAAATTTTGGAGAATTGTGATCGGAATTCCTGGGTCAAAAATATGACAATTTGACAAATCATGTCTCCCATTAAAACATCATCATACTAAATGCCACTTGTGATATCACAGAAGCACAGTGAGCATTCACAACATCATAACACAGGTACTAAGTTATTTCTGTCATGGACAAGAGTAATTACTGTTGCCGACATGTATCAGGATTGATTTTCATTTACAAATGCAATCATCATGCAATGATTTATTATTCAGTTGTCGTTTGACACTGTCACCACACCTATCCTTCCCACAGTCTGCCACAGATGACCAGTGTGCATGATTACCAATACTAATGGGTGACCAAACACCTGGCATAATGGTGTCCAATGTTGTCGCACTCATCATCCCTGACAATGAGCAAACCATTCTACTCATTCCCAACCATTTTCCTTCACTTTTTTGTTATATACATAGTATATAATACTTATGTATGTATATATAGTGAAGTGATTATAAACATCTATCAATGATTTCTTCTCCTGGGATTCATTGCAAAGCTTCTTCACAGCCTCATGCAATACAAAAGCTGTCAGAGTAGGATCTGGATGTGGTTCCTTGAAAAGCTTGCCATACACAGCATCTGCCACTTTGGGTGCATCATCATCCATGATCAACCACATTGTTCCAACTACTCCATGATATCCTGCCAATAACATACCAGCTGTAAGGTGAACAGCCTCTTCCGACAGATCTTCTGCTCCTGTGGCCATCTGGCATGCAGAGAGATATGCCAATTCAGCATTGGGCCAGGAAAGCTTGCTAATCTTGAAGAGTGTTAAACATGCATCTTCAGTTAGAAGTAAGGTGCTCTTGGTTGGATCGAAAATGGCTTGGATGCCATGGCAAGAGAAATGGACCCAGTTGGCTTCTTTCATGCCCTTTACAACATTTTCAACAGTTCAGTTTCTAGGAGCTTCAAGAGGGGGCCATATTTTCCGATGTTATCAACCTCTCTCTGCACACAAGGCAACTTGGACTCCACTGGCAGAGCCATGGCAAGAACTTTGGGCTTAGACTAAGCTAGGGGCAGGAGATCATTGATGAGAGCACTAAGAGTAGGAGTATAGGTGGATACCACATAATTGGCGAGTTTGCAGCCAACAATGGATGGTTCATTTACTCCATATAGACCCACTGCATGGATGGGGAGGAAAGCTAGTGAGCCGGTGAGAGACCACCAAACATGATGTGGGGTATGTGCAGATGGCATCTACTCAAAATTTCAACAATGCAATTTACAAGTAGCAGAGAATTGTGTACCATGATATCCATACCATCTAATATAGGTTGCACGATGTGAAGCCAGAGCTGAGAGAGAATGCTCTCGACTTCCTGTTCTGGGTTTGTAAAACCACTGCTAGTGGAAACAAGTTCTGCATGCAGTCTATCAGACCGCAACTTGGACTTATGCCTGAGTACAGCATACAAGGACTGCTGCAATTCCTTTGCATCTGTATGGGTGAAGTTCACGAGGGGAATATGAAGCACATCATTGGAATCAGGCCAGAGATTCAGTGCATCACATCTGGCATTGCTAACATTTACAGCAATAATGGGTCCATGGTGAGTGGCAGGAAGGATATCGGAGAATTTCATGGGCAACATGAACATATCAAATCCAGGGAGAGAGCGGATTTCCTTGAGGAGCTGACTTCTCTGATGGGCCAAGTTATGATAATGTGTGGCAGAAGCTTTTGGTGACTGTTGGTTGTTGATATCAGGTGTTATTAGTTTGTTGCAGGTGCCAGAACCCTCCAGTTGTTGAGATAGATGTTCTGGGTCATTCGCCAGACTAGGATGTTGATCTCAGAGGCAACTCGGAGGTCATGAATGGGCGATCGAAGTTGAAGGAGTTGACCCCAGACAACTGATCGACCTGCTCAAGCCATTCAATGGCAGTGAATTCCTGAACAGCTATGGCAGCAGCAACAGTGTCCCTGACCACAACACCTGCCTTCAGGAGGTGATGATGACAGTCAGGAATGGATAAGCCAAGCCATGCTAATTGAGGTAGAAGCGGGAGAGATAATGCATATGCATTGAGGACGTCTGTGACCTAGATGTGGCTGGTGTCCGACTGTGGACACTGACTGTCTGGCTGTCTGGCTGGGTTGAACCTCATGTGATATATTTCTTGCATACATGTCGCTCACAAAAGTATCAGCTCAAGTGCCTACCCTCTCAATTATTGGTCTTTTCAATTTCATTTGCATTTCCAAACAACTCAGAAATGACATTCTGCTTGCCCAACCAGCAGAAGAACCTGAAGATGAAGCCCCAGGAGTCTTACCTCCAAGTGTGACAAAACTTCTTGCTGATAGCTGTGTGATCTCATTGGAAGACATGAGTTTGTTGTGGGATGAACTGAGGCTGCTGATTTGGGGCACCTATGACTTCATTGCACCACATCTTGATAAGGTGGTTCTCAAGTATGGATGTGGTCTTGGGTTAGCAGCCAACACACTCTATCCACCTCAGCATTCCTGTATTCAATCAGGATGTTCTCATGCAAGGAAAGGTCTCTGTATGAAGAAGAAATATTATCGGACAGCAGTTCTCTATACCCTTGACTGTGGTGCTGTACCAGCTTATTCTGTTAGCCTCTATTGCGAAGGTGTGTCTTCTTCATTTTCAACCAACAATCACATGCTAACCTGTTAAAGACTGTAAAATCAGCTATCCACAACTACTACATCAAAGATGGCCACAGATACCATTACACCCATCCCCTCCATGTCATTGAGGTTGGTGAACATCAATTTGTTGAATGAAAAGTTGTCAAGACCTGGATTGACATGATGGTTGTATCTCATACATCTGCCACAAACTGTGCCCACCTTTATCACTGTTTGTTCTCTCATGACAACATTACTCCATCTGGCTGGCTGTGGGATTTACCCTGACAACTGAACATGTGTGGGATGCATTTAATGTTGCTTGTCTTCTTGATGATGGTGCCCAGCTCAGCAGCCAGCTTACCATCCTGAATACTGGCCTGCAAAAGATCAGTTTATAGAGGCTATGCGGGCTCGAAATCTCTGCTTCTATTTATACAGCCAGCCAGAACTAAACCATTGATGCAACAAGTGTCTCCAGGTCTTTTGTGGGGAGGAAGTGTGGGTGGTCATTGTAGATGGAGTAACTGTTGGTCATCCATGTTGCAGCATGCACAACTGCTTTGAGCCACTAGAAAATCAGTGCAACCACTTTTGCAGGAGCCATGAGAAGACTGAGGGGAGGGTTTGTGCAATCAAGGGTTCCACCCAGATCTGGCAGGCTCATGCTCCCATTTGCAGTGACCCTGAGCACATTGAAGCAGAATGCATTCACATTGAACATGGCCAAGCATGGTTTCAGCTCAAGGATCATCTTGAACAGGCATGAGTCTCTCATCCAAATGATAGCATTGCAGAGGAATGTGCATTGGACAATGTAGCAGTTGATGAAGCTGAGCAGGAGATTGAAATTGCAACTGCCATCCAAAATGATGCCTGTGATGCAGACTTGAAGTGCAAGTGGCTTTGAGCACAATTTGGACATAGAAGAACACACAATGAGGAGCTCATCATTGCTCCCTGTGGTATCATCCTTGCTCAACAAACCTTCTATGGTGCTGAGGGTGTTAGCAGTGTCACCATATGTCATCTACTCTTATCTATGATCACAGTGCTCAACCACATTAACTAGAACTTCATGAAGAATGTTTTTTTCAACGGACCAAAGCCAAGACACATATTCTTTGACAGCAATTGCATGCTGAAGAAGATGGTGGAAGGTGATGAATTTTTTGCTGACATTGGACTCACAGTAGATGTCTTTCACTGGAGCTGCAAGCATTTAACTTGGGATACATTCTGCCAACAATACTGCAAGCCATATGGTTACCCTGAGCTCCAGAATGATGATGGACATTCATGGTATTTTAACTTGTCCATTGCAGAGCAAACAAATCTATGGTTTGGTGGGTATCATGCTATTTGTTGGGAGATGGGGTGGACAAGTTCAACTTCTTCTTGGACAAAATGATCTTCCAGAGGAATGAAAGATATTCAGTTCAGGCAAAGTTGGGCAAAGAGGGCAGGGATCCATGCCATGTACAATTTGAGTTGAATGAGTGCATTTGACAGTCAGATGAACATGAACAAAATGATTGTGTATTGTAATAAAACAGTGACTACAAAATGAGAACATTGCTACTCTAAAACATGGGGCTCCTACAAAACGAGAGGAATGTTACTACAAAACTAAACACATACAGAAAGAGAGACAAAAAGAAATGGCCATAAAAAAACTACAATAGCCATTGCTTGGCTTGTTGGTGGAGATGTCTCGCATGAGCAGGTAGGAACCCCTTCCATGATCCTTTTTTGGTCTGGCCAGAGTTTTCAAATTGTGTATGAAGAGTGATAGGTGTTTGGTTCCATAGGTTGTAATTACCGTAGAACATTGATTTCTTGAATGGAAGTCCTGGAAATTGACTCTCGAACACAGCTCTCTTTGAGATGCCATGAGGTGGTCTCTTGAAGATGGTTAGAATGTTGCAAATATAGTAGTCTTGTGGCCATTTCAGAGGTTCATTGTCACTACAGAATACAGTCAAAGAGGATCATTGGCTGAAGCTGTGGTCCATTTCAGAACCTGAGCTCTTGATGCTGTTGCCCCAGGGTTGGCCGCAGTGCCATGGTGATGTTGGTGTGCAACATTTCACCCCAGACTCAATCTTGATGGCCACCTTGTGTTCTTGCTCAAGCTTTTGGTTGTTTCATCACCAGGTCCTGTTCCTTGTCCGAGTTGAGAATGATGATCACTTCATCAGAGTCAGGGACTGACCTTTTACGAGGTTGAAAAGCTGGGATCAGAGTTGATGGTCCTGCCTCATTGTCTGAGGAAATGACAATGATGTTGTGTTGAGGGGCAGCGGGTGGATGCAAAGAAGATGGGACAGCAGGATGTGAAGAAGATGGGACAGCAGGATGTGAAGAAGATGGGACAGCAGGTGGACATGAAGAAGATGGGGTGACAGGTGGACAAAAAGAAGATGAAATGGTGAACAAGCAAGCACTGTAGAGCATTTCTGGCTGAGAAGGTCCCGGACATAGCTCCACTCTCCGGTCAGATTCTCCTGCATGTGTAGGCCCTGTGTCTGCTCAATGCAACCCTCAAAGCCTACACAGCTCCTCACTTCCTGGTGCTTGATGAGAAAGCGGCATCAATGAGATTGAGCATTGAATGCTTGGCCAATCTTGAAGCCAACCCACATCAGTGACATTGTACTTCTGTAACAGGATGAGAGCTAGGCTAATGTCTCTCTCAAGGATGAGCCCTAGGTCATGGAGGACAGATTCAGTGACTTGGAAGTTAAGTGAACCAGGAGGGAGTGAGAAGTCAAACAATAGATATTCATGATCATATTGACCCCATGCAAAGCCCTCACAATGTTCTTGGATTGCAATTCATTATGTCATAGTGTTGCTTGCAGAGCTTGGCGATCAGCATTGGCATGCTGTTACACTGCCTGCTGCTTGGTGAAAATCAGGGGCATCTGAATCACATATCGTGGGGCTGGTGGCAGCGGCATGTTGACAGGTTGGTTGGCTGGTGGTGAAGGGTTGGTGGGTTCAGGAATCGATGTGGGGGCTGTGGCTGGTGGCATTCAAAGCAATGGGTCAATAAGTGAGTCATCAATGTTGGGAGATGGTGAGGGAAGAGGAACAGGGGGAAGAGCCTGAGGGATGTCTTTCAACCTGGCCTTGCTGACATGATCCTTGCGTCGGCACCCACCGCTGAGTTGACAGTGGGTTCAACACATTTTGCACTCACAATCACAAGCAGGGATGTGTTTCCATTTGCAGCCTGAGAAACTGCAATACCTAACTGGAGGAAAGGGAATTGGTGGTGTAAGGACAGGCAGTGCACTCAATGGCAGTGCTGTGGAAGGAGGGGAAGGGAGAGAGGTAATGGATGTTGTTGCTGATGGAGGTGATGGTGTACAATCAACCCAGCTGGTGGGACATTGCCCCTGGTCCGAACTCCCCTTCAGGCCAAGCTGTACACAAGACCTATCAGTGCCCAAGGTTTCTGTTCTTGTTTGTCATTGTCACCAAGGGCACAAGATCTTGTTGACAATACAGGCATTTGTATGGCCCATTCATGATGAGAGGTCTCTAAAAATGCAATGATGTCAGTCCTATACAAGGCAGGTGCATGGAATCCCACTTACCACTGGGTGTCATTGACTTAGGAATGTAAGTTGAAAGCCTCAGATGTGTCAGTGGTGCACAAACATGCACAAACAGGCAGACAGTCGGACAGCCAGACAGCTGGACAGTCGGATGGACTTTCTCACACACAGACTTTCTGTATGCATCAAGTGGAGAATGATGTACAGAAAGCTGGGCACATTGTGCCCACAGAACTGATGCCTGGAATCTCACAGAGGTCACTGAACCTACACTGGAAGAGGCAGCTGAAGAGAATTAATGGGTTGCAGCATCCAGATTGCTTTGGTCATGGAACTGTTCAAAGTGATGCAAAAGCGAATTGCCAAGATTGTTCAACAAGAAGGCTTGTCAGGGTGCTCTGGAGTGAGTTGGACAGCATCCTCAAATGTCAAGATGGACTCGTTGATGTCATTGAGGTCCCCAAGCTGCTGAAAGCGACCCAAAAGCAAACTGCTGAGATTGTTCAACAAAGAAGGTATGTCAGGGTGGCCATCTGGAGTGAGTTGGACAGCATCCTCAAACATCAAGATGGACTTGTTGATGTCATCGAGGTCCCCAAGCCACTCAAAGCGACCCAAAAGCGAATTACTAAGATGGTTCAACAAAGAAGGCTTGTTGGGATGGCCCTCTGGAGTGGGTTTGACAGCATGCATTAACATTATGATGGTCTTGTTAATGATATCAATGTGCGGTGACAATCACTGGAACAGAATTAAATTAGTCCCTCATAGATCTGAAAGAAATTGAAAGGTGCTGTACAGGCTGGTGGCCACGAGAAAGAGAGCTGACAAGCATGGGAAACTCTCCTCACCTGACACTTGAGTTTGTCACACCTCATGTTCAAGCCTCGAGGCATCCATCACATGTGAATATATGATAACCTGTATCCTGTGTTCAGCAGGATCATGATATCAACAGCATTTGGTGATTGATAGGCATGCGTTGAGAGACCATGATTCTTTTTTTGACACCAATTATAATCCCCCATCTGTATAGGTGATGGCCAATTACAGGGGTACCTTGTTCTTCGAAGATCTGATAGTTGTCATAGGACATTTTGGAAGAGCCTGAAGAATTAGTTTTAGTTTCACTAATAATGGTACTATCTGGATTTCCATGGGATATTGCTCTGTTTGTCCCATCAATTTTCATTGGATGAACAAAGCCATTAATGTTGAGGGCATATAGGGATAAAGATCCTGCTGATGTTGCAGTTGCCTTCAGCCAACCACCAAGTCCTCACCATCAGTGCTCAGCACTCTCCCGTGACAATAAAAAGCTTCATTGTCCTGGACAATCAGCACAAACCCATCACATATGGTCAGTCTCCATATGGCATAGCTGTGGATGCTTCAATTATTTGAAGGGACTCTCTGACACTCACTATCTTCCAGTCCAGCACACCATTCTTTGGTCAGCACCACAACCACAACTTGGAAAGGCAGAACAATCTACTGCCAGTTGCTGCTCAGTCCCATGACTGTGATTGTGGGAACAGGTTTCAAAGTGAATGCTATTCACCTTTTGCAACACATGATTCTCAGGAAACGCTGTGGCCAGACTTGAGCAGCATGTAGAGTGAGCATGTCACATAACTTACTTTCATAATACAATTTCCACAAGCATTACAAGTTGGAATAAGTTCAAAAATATCTTTGGTTCACCTTGAGAGTGGAAAAAATCAGCTCCAAATCATTTGCAAGGTGCGGTCTCGCATCTCAACAAAAACTTGTAAATTTGGTCATGTTTGTACTTTGATCTATTTTCAATGGGAAATTTTCTGCAAGCTAATTCCTCAACAACCATGCCCCATTTTGGCATGAATCTGTAGTCTATATTATACTACTAACTGAGCCCTAGAGTTCCACTCAATTTATCTATTTTTTGGTTGACATCTGTGAAAATTAGGTTGACCCTGCCAATAATGTGTGTGCAAGCAGTATCTCAAGAACTAAGGTTGGAAAAATGAACTGAGAGTGGTACAGTGTCAATGGTAGTGCAGGTAAAGGCTTTCTATGCAAAAAATAAGCCCTTGTGGCCAGTAGCTTGATGACAATGCCAATTCAGCATTCAGGAATTAGCCACCACAAGCCTGAGGTCCCTGGGCTCATAACCTCAATTTTTGGCATTTGGAGCAATAACATATATTACCCTTTTTTTTTTTTTTGAGTCAACAATTTATTACACAGGGCTCGAACGCAGTCCATGGCTACTGTACACACATACAACAGCAGGTATACTATGCAAGTTGGAGAGGGAAACTGCCACCCTGAGAATGCTCAGTGAAGCTGGAAGGAGGGCCACACCCAAAGGGCACGGCCAACCAAACAACAGACAAGGTAAGTGTGAAGGCACCTCCCCAAACCAGTGCAACAGGAGTGAGAAGCCCATACTGCCACATCTGATGACCAGCCTACCCCAGGGGCCCCCAGTCCTGAAGGACTGAATGGTTAATGCCTGCTTGGCCCACCCCCTGGAGGGGACAAGTACCCCCAAGGCCCACACAACCCCCCCACCCCCCCACCCCACACCAGAGAGGTTCTCAGCTGGTCAGGGCCAATGGGACAGTTCCCACTTAGTCTGGCCTCTGGAGAGGACAGCTATCTCCCTGACACAAGTTGTCAGAAGCCACACAGAACCAACCAACAAACATGGGTTTGGAGCAACCACAACCCGAAGCACCAGACAGAGGTCATATGCCCTGCATGACCCACTCATCCAGGATCCCACTCACATGGGGGGAAGGTGAACAACATGGTGTTCACCACAAGTAAATGGTACCAGTCCTCAATGGAAACTGGCACCTGATGAGCATGTTTGCGCTCCACAAGGGAACAGACATGAAGCAAATGATCCCTGGTTTGGGTGACTGGGGATTGTCTCCACCACATGCATCGGCAATAGACATCACTGCCCAGGTGAAAGCATTGGTGAAACTCCCCGATGGGAGCATGGCCAGTGATCCCGCAACAACTGTGGGCAAACCCTGAGCATGTAAGCCTGAGGCGATGCAGCCATGGCCCACCCTTGTGAGTCATGGGCTTGAGGGGCTTGTCTCTGGGCCCATTAAGGTCCAGGAAGTTCTTCCCCCTATATGAACCCTGTTTGAACAGGGAGTGCCATTTGTGCAAGGCCTCCTCATAAAGAATGGCCAGCCTGAAATGCTGGGATGTCCAAGGGTGAGGGCCTCAGGAGATCCTGAGCAATGTCGCAACATTGTGAGCCTTCTTATGGACACACCACTTAAACCTCGAGGGAGTGTACCACAGAGTGAGAGTACAGCAAGCATCCCCTTCAAACCAGGGGTGCAGCACCTGCACACATCCACGGAGAAGACCTGCCCTGAATGAGGTGACAAGTCCAGAATGGACTTAACTGCTGAGGCAGAGTCAGAGAAGACCACCAGGTGCTGGCACCCCGCCACAACAGCAGCAGAGAGCCCCACCTGGGGAGCGAACCATTCCATCTCCAGGGGCATACACACCCCAGCAGCAGTAACAACACATTGCAGCTCATCCCCCATCCTATAGACAAGGGCTGCCACCACAGCTTGGTGCTGGTCACTCTTCAGGACAGACATGTCCAAAGCAACGACCAGGCATAGCTTGTTGGTCAGGGAGAAATCCCATGCCAAGTCAAGGGCCTTGATG
Organism: Tricholoma flavovirens; assembly: GCA_003313805.1. Classification (NCBI taxonomy): domain Eukaryota; kingdom Fungi; phylum Basidiomycota; class Agaricomycetes; order Agaricales; family Tricholomataceae; genus Tricholoma; species Tricholoma flavovirens. The sequence goes on from QLOK01041667.1 coordinate 17,092, forward strand.
TAGACCTCAATTCCCTTCTTCTTGTCCCCATCAACAGGGACAGGATGATGGCAAATGATGCAAGAGGAGAACAGGTCCTCCACATGCAGGCCAGGCTGAGACTCAGGCCCAAAGGGCTTGAACTCATCAGTGCAGATATTGGAGCAGGCACCCACAGTGTCCCCAGAGGAACCCTTGAGATGCACTGCTGACAAGGCGCCTGAAGGTGCCAGCCCAAGGGGGTGCCCCTGAGCCATACCACTCAAACCTGGCCCCAGGATAGCCCTGAGGGGATGAGGGGGGGAGAGGAGGGGGGCCCAGAGGACCCCCCTGCTGCAGAGACATTTAAGCAGCAGCCTAACTGGCAGCAGCCCAGCCTGGGACTCCATGCCCCCAATGGGGGTGGTGCAAAAACACCCTGTAATCCAGTGTGCAGCAGACGACTGCACCTGGCCCAGAGCCTTGAGATGGCCTTGAACCTGGGAACCCTGGAAGTGCCATAGGCGGGTGCCATATGTGAACACTGGGACCATGCAAGACCTGTAGAGCAGGCACCTCTGAGCTGGGGTGACACCCCGGTTAGAATTGCCCAGCATCCCCATGGCCTTCACCGTGGTGAAGGACTTGGTAGAGTAGAACCTCACATGCTCCTTAAACAGGAGTTTGTGATCAAAGAAGAACCCCAAGTACCGCCAAATGGGCTTGGGGCGAAGGGGAGTAGCACTGGTATATGGGGTGAACCCAAGATCAATGGGCAGGGAGGAGAACCTCTGAGCCCATGAAAAATGAAAAACCTCAGACTTGTCATGCTCAAGGACAAGTCCCAGGGAGGTAAAGGCCTGGAATATCACACCATAGGCCTCAGTTAATAGGGGGAGGTTGTCTTCCAGCCTTGCTGACCGGGTGATGAACATGCCATCATCAACATAGGACATGAGGTTGACCTTGCAACCGATCTCAAGTCCTGCAAAAGTCTTCAACACAGGTGCAATGTAAAGTGCAGAGAGAACAGGGGACAAGGCAGAGCCCTGTCCCATGCCCACATCAGCAGGGAAGCTGCCCGACAAGAATGAGTCCCACTTGTAGGTGGTATGATGACCCACAAGGTAAGAGCAGAAGAAGTTGACCACCACTGGTGGAAAACCAGACCATGAGATAATGTCTAACAGAACTGAGTGGTTCAAGGACAGGAAGAACTGAGCAATATTGAAGGCGATGACACTTGTTTGGAGGCCCTCAGCCCAGCCTGCCCTAATCAGGTGGGTGAGGTAGACTCCTGCATCCTCAGTGGAACACTGGGTGACACCCCCAAACTGGTTAGGTTGGAAGGTGCTGTGAGCAACACCATCAAACTGGAGCCTGCAGGCAAGCATCTTTTCGACCAACTTACCCAAGGTGTTCAGGAGCACAATGGGCCTGAAGGACTTGGGAGTAGGGTAATTGGGCTTCCCTGGCTTTGGTATGATGACCAACAGGGACTCCTTGAAGTGAGAGGGCCAGTGGCCCAGCACAATGCACACTTCTGCAATGCGAGTAAGGAGGGATGTAACCTCCTGGTCATGGCACCACCATTTGAGAAACGACCATGTGACATGATCAGGACCTGGGGCAGAGTGTGATGCACTCATCTGAAGGGCCTCCTGCATTTCCAGCACAGAGAAGGGAATCCACTCCCACATCGGGAGTGGGGGATAGGCCTCCAGATAGGACAGATCAACTGCCCAGGCATTGGTGGCATTGTAAGTCCCATCCAGAGCACCCCAGAGAGACTTCAGGTCATTACAAGGGGCACCCCTATAAGAGATGGCCTTGTACAACAGGAGGTTGCACTTGCAGGTCCATGCCATGAGGTCCCACTGTCGCTTATTGGTAGAGGCAATCTCCTCGATGTGTTCCTCAAAGAAATCCTGCTTGGCCACCCTCATGGTAGAGTGGTAGGGGTGCCACTTGCTCAGATCCCGGTCAGCCTGGAAATCCACAAGGGCATCAGTGCAGTCCTGATCCCACCACCCTTTGGAGTGGCGGGAAGACTTAGACTCGCTGGAATGGTTGGACCACGCCTTAGCAAAGGCAGAAGAGATCACCAAAACAACCCCCTCCAGCTCTGCAACAGATGTGCCCTGCCACCCAGAAAGGGAAGAAAGTGCAGATGTGAGGTCGGCCAAGTATTTGGCCTCTGCATCAGACTCCGGCTTCATGGACCACCAGGTGACCAGGACGAGACATATATTACCCTTGACACTGTACCACTCTCACCTCATTTCTGAGCATTAGTTCTTGAGATATTGATTGCACACACTTGGCACACACATTATAGGCAGGGTCAACTAACTCTCACAGATGTCAACCAAAAAATAAGTTGAAGAATTGGCTTGTAGAAAATTTCCCATTGAAAATAGATCAAAGTACAAACAACTTAATGCTATTCACCCAGCAGGTTGTGATGCAACCACATGATAAGCAAACAACACCAATGTTTGTTGCATCAAGTTTCAACAAACTTTGACATAGGAGTGTTCAAAGGCTCTTTCATAAGTTTGAACAGGAAGTAATGAAAACAAGAATATCATTGAATAGTTTACATAGACAAAATAGAAAAGCACTACATCAAGGAATATGTCATGTATGTAGCTGAAGGCAGACCTGTTGCCAGGTGCCTGTCAAAACCCCTTCTTCTTTGGCCCTACCTCTCTGTCCACCTCCCACTGAGCCACCTCATAAGGCCCATACAGCTGCATGGGTGGTGTCATCTACCAGCATGCCCTGCACCACCCACCACCTGGGCTGTTGTGGGAGTGGTGCTTCTTGCTGGTCCCATTGCCATCCCATGCTCATGTAGAGTTGTGCAGTTGTTGCTGTGGTGGTGTCCTCACCTTCCCAGCATTGTTCATGTTGTGGTTGTAGGTGTGCTTCTGGTGTAGGTCATACTTTAGTCCTGCTCATAAAAACACTGTTAGTATTCTTAAAATTGAAAGAGAAAAAAACCATGATGGAGGTGACATCTCCTAGCCCCACTGCCGGTCTCCTACATACATCCCATTGTTCCTCTCAGTGGTTGTTCCTTTCATTGTGGTGCCTCACAAGCCCATCATGTCATTGTGGTTGCTGTTTCTGTTCTGTATGAGTCTGTTTGTACATAATCAAGAGTAAAAAATAGTTGAAGAAAAAACAAAACTTACCTGAGAGGCTCAGGAGGAAATCTGCCTGAGCCCCTGCATGTTCATCTGCAGCCAGTTGCCAGCATTGTGTCTTGCAAGTTGCAACCCTCTGTGCATAGGTTAGCATCTTAGTGAAGAGAGAAAAACAGACTTGGGGCTCAAGACACATCTGCATCTTGAGCCCCAGTTGTTGTTGCTATTGTTGCTGCTGCTCACTGTGAACCCGGTGGGGCCTGTTTTTCATTTGTTTAATTTGGGAAACCCTGATTTCATAATATATATGGCTGAATCAAGGGCAGATAAATTTGGGATGAATTTTCAGCCATGATGTTCCAAACACTTAAGGTATGAATCTTATATACAGTATAATTCTACTTTTTATGCCAAGTTGGTGTGGTGGAATAACATACCATGAGTGGCTGAAATATGGAATGATTTTCCCTTTGACAACAATAGGAATTTCAAACAGTTTGGGCTAGGTCAACAATGTGAATTTCTAATGAGGCTTCAGTGAATTTCAGCATTGAATTTTGGGCTGAATTTGGGCTCAGTGGTGTGTTCTCAATGCCTTGAGAAATGACTAAGAAACTTTATTTAAGACAGCTATACAAATACAATGTGGGGTCATTTTGTAACATCATGGTGGCCATGCAGAAGATGTGCTGTAATCAACAATGGCCCACCTCCCATGATCCATGATCCATCCAATGACACATTTCTGAATTCCATGGATCCAAAGTCTTTATAATATTTGATCCCATCTGCAGTGGGGTCCATTAGTTTAACTGGCTTGATAAGCGCATAGATGAGCATTTGGGGCTGGACTTGGTCACTTTGTGACTTGGGAATGCTGATGATAAGAAGGCGAAGTAGTTGGCCAAAGAAGTCATGCAGTTCAAACTTGGATGTTCGGCATCGTTGATGAGCAAATTTATCAACCAAAAGCTGATACTAAAATAGAAATATGTCAATGTGTACCATATTAGATACATCAACACATACCCAGACAAATGACATGTCATGGCTATCAGATTGGGGTGGGTTAAGCTCATGAGCATGCATAACATCCCCACCTTCAAGCTGGTATACCCAGCCATACTGAATAAAGTGAGAATCCTTTGGGATGAGCTAGGATAAGGTCTAATCTGAAATCATTTGAAGGCAGGTTCTCAAGAATTCCAGTCATACCATTGTCTCATGAGAGTGCCAATGATACTATGGCCAATCCCCCTGCTGATTCTCCCTGATGTGGCTTTACCCAATGAAAAGCCTACCCTGCTCTTTTTACATATATAGTTAGGATAGGACAACATTGTTCTTTGAGCCTAGGATGAACACTTTTTTTTTCTGGATCTCACCAATAAGTATCACCTGTACCCATTCAATCTTGTTTCCCCATGCCAATGCACATATGCTGACTTTCTATGCCAATGCTCTGCTTAATCCTGATCCTGATCCTGATCCCATTACTGATCCCTGTTCATTTCATAGGTTACTGATGTCTATATTACATTCTCAATGCACAGCTACTGTGGCACATAAATGGTGCATTCATCAGTTAGTATATTAGGTACTACATATATATACTATGAGAGTGTTCGCCCCCAGCACCTCCCAGATAGAGAACCACACTCCTTCTCGCATCACACTGTCTATCTATAGTCAGGCAGACTTTAGTTATGTTGATGACACCTGGTTGTGTGGCTCTGATGATATGGACACTACTACAGATGATGAATGATGCACATTTATTTCATGTATATACAGTACATGAACTTATAGTCATAACATTTTGGTGGTCCTATGGCTCTGTTAAGCACACTACTCCTGCATACTTCCAACATACACTACTACAGCATACATACTCCAAGTACATACAAGCATAGTCTACCTATAGTAGATATAGCAGAGAGTAGAGTAACAGCATGAGCATGTAGTAGAGTAGAGAAGTGGGGGATGAGTGGGATCCAGAGAGCCAGACCATAACCATATTTATAGGTTTTGGACATGGTCTGTGCACACTTCCAAAACCTATATAAAGGGCTGGATCTCTGCTACATCCCCCCAAGTCAATCAACTGTGTTTTCCTCAGTCATTGTTCATTCCTTACCTCAAACAGGCTCTTGTCAGCAAGGCACACTGAATGTTTTATGCCCAATCCCTGATGCTGATGCCATACCTAATGCTAATGCTGGTGCCAATTCTTCTGTCCAATGATGCTAATTCATAGGTTATCAATTTACATGCTATGTTACTATATACAGCAAGAATTGTAATGGTGCATTCACTGGTTAGTATGGTAGGTACTACATATATATACTATGAGAGTGTTTGACAGCATCCACTGAACCCATATCACTCGATACATTGTATGTGTTCAATAGGCCATATTACTTGATACATTGTAGCTTACCTATGTGCAAAAGGCAAGACAAAATAGTGAGGAATGAGTAGAATGGCTTGCTCATCATTGGGGATGATGAGCATAGCATTAGCCAAAGCTGTGGCACACATTGATCAACCATGGGAGATGGTGATTTGGACAGTGATCAGGGTGTGAACAGTGGTGGGAAGCTGTCTCGCACATCCCTGGAACTATGCTTACCTTAGTGAAGTTTAAACAGCACTTGGGGAGGGAAATAATGCTGGTGTTGGGTGTTTACCAGTGCCTCACCCACTATTATAAAGCTTGGTTTGTGGGAAGATCAGGTGCTGGGGTTTGCAAAGCCCTGGCCTTGGGCCTTGGGTATTGCACCAGGCAGTAACAGGACCAAACAAAGGACACTGTGGAAGATTTTGTACAACTGGGGTGGCATCCACAACTTCTTGAGGTAGAGTAGGAGGGAGTGGAAGTTCAGGTTCCAGTATATCATACTAGTAGAGACTCAGATAGTTCTGAGGATATAGAGTCTTCTGGCAAAAATGGATTATCACCAGGTTCAGCTAGGCCATGGTCCAGCATTGCCTGCCATAATGTTGTTCTGCCCAATGCTAGAAAGGAAGCAATCCTCAAGGTAGTTTGCTGTGTTATAGCCCATCCCAGAAAGTTAGGATCAAAGACAAATCTGCCTCTTCTGCCTGTTCTCAGGACACCAACTACAGAGGGGTGGCCATAACAAGATGTGCTGAGGCTCATTTTGTATTGGGTTCTGATGTCATTTCTCATGATGGCCAGGTTTTGCATTAATATCTGAAGCTCAGTTGGAAGAAAGATGGTTCCATGCTCAAACTATTCAGCACTTGAATATCAGTGAAATGAAACATGCCTTGCCTCTTGAGCCAGGGGGTAATATTAATCTAGATCATCCCCTAATCTTTCCAAAACCAAAGAATCTGCATTGAACTGGATTGCATTATGAATAGCTGTGGAAAAATGCTGGTATTGTGCTCTAAAAGCATTTAGCAAGTCATCACTTTGCATACTACCATTGTCTTGTGCCATAACAGGATTTGTGAAGAGGGAGGAGGGAATGACTTGGAAGATCTGTTATCTGACAACTGATGAGCACCAAGCTCATGTTACATTAGCTGTTTAGTTGTTTATTTTCTGTGCCGAGCCCTACAAAATGAGCAATGAGGGATTTTGCCACTGGGTTGGTTATTCATGCAAATTTCTATGTACAAGAATATATATACTACTTCAGGTCATTGCCTGCTGTAAACTAAACAACTAAGAAAGAAGTGGTATCTATTTACAGCAGTGTGCTCTGCCACATTCATCCTTGTTCAGTTATGCTAAGTATAGCATTGGAGTTGCCATATTCGGCTCTGCCAATCAATGCTCAACACTCCCCCTTGACTCCTACGCCATTCCTAGCTGTTTAATAAAGTCATCGTGCTTTGGCTTTGGTAGTGGCTTTGTGAATATGTCGGCCAAGTTGTCGTCCATTGCGCAGTACTGAAGCTGCATCTCATTAGAGACGAGTTTCTCATGTACAAACAGAATGATGTTGGATGTTGATGTGTTTAGTGCGGCCATGATTGATCACGTTGTTAGAGTAATTGATGGCTCCCTGGTTATTGACATTAAGTGTGGTGGGTCCCGGGTATGGGATACCAAGTTCGGCTGTAAGGGTCCATAGCCAGATGACCTGTCATGTGGCTAGGCTCTCAGCCATGTATTCGGCTTCCATCAATGATAGAGCCACTGTGGGTTGCTTCTTTGATTGCCAGGAGATTGGGCCATCAGCCATTTGGAAAACGTAGCCAGAAATAGATTTCCGATCATTTATGTTGGTGCCCCAATTGGCATCTGAATAGGCCAGGGGTTCGACTTCTCCCCCTTTATGGTAGATAATCCCTAAGTCATGAGTGCCGTTAAGATATCAGAAAATGTGTTTGATGGCTGACCAGTGAGCAGGGCTGGGGTTACTCATAAATTGACTGAGTGTTTGCACTGTGAATGAGATGTCGGGTCACATGCCGATTGCTGTGTACATAAGCAATCCGATAGTGCTTTGGTATTCGGGGATATTGTGGTGTTTGTTGTCTGGTGTCTTTACCAATTTGATGTTTGGGTCCAGTGGTGTACTGACAGGGTGTGAATCTGCCATTCCAAACTTCTCCAGGACCTTCTTCATGTATTGTGTCTGTTTGATTTTTAGGGTACCTGCCTCCATGTCCCTGTCCAATTCCAATCCTACTATCTGCTTTGCCTCCCCCAGATCCGTGATCGTGAAGTACTTCCCCAGCTCAGCTTTCATATCTGTGATGGCATCAATATCCGATCCAAGAATAGTCATGTTGTCAATGTGGACTGACGTGATCAACAAATCTTGATCGGTGTGCCTAATATAGATGCATTTATCAGAGAATAGCCGCATGAAGTCCATTTTGAGGAAGGTTTGATTAAGCTCCTCATTCCAGGCCCGTCCTGCCTGTTTGAGCCCATAGAGAGGCCGTAAGAGCTGCCATACTCTCCCAGTTCCATCGTCATATTCTGGTGGCTGCATCATAAAGATTACCTCATCCAATGTCCCATTGAGGTACGTGCCTACAACATCAACCACATGGATCACGAGTCCTAATTTTGTTGCGAGTGCTATTAATAGCCGGAAGGTTTCCAGCCGCATAACTGGTGCGAAGGTTTCCACAAAATCTATTCTGGGAATCTGAGAACATTCTTTTGCCATGAGTCTCACCTTGTGTTTTGTAATCATCCTGATGTGATGGTGTTTGATGTGGTATACCCATTTACTCATGATTGCCTGCTGGTCTGGTGGTAAGTCAACCAATTTGAATGTACCTCATTTGGTCAACTGGGTTATCTCGGCATCCATCCCTGCCTTCCACTTTTCCCAATTCAGTCTACCCTTGGCTTCCTTTACCAAGAGTGGATCATCCTCAAGCGTTGCCCCGATCATGGCATAATCCACCATGATATAGCCAGATTCCTCCACTGCTGGCACTTGGTGTTGCCATTCCTTTGGTCCACGAGAATTCGGGTTATTCAGCAACCTGTAATTTACCAGTGGTTGTGCAGTGATGCGGGTTGATCGTTCCCGAGGTACTGGTAACTTTGATGAGGTTTTTGATGCGTGATGCAGTTCCTTCTCAGGTGTGTTCTGTGCCTGGATTTCTGCTCCACTCAATGTCTGCTTGTTGTTTGCCTCACTCTCCCCCTCAAGCGGCATAGGGTGAGTAATTTCCACATCATGTGATTTCTCCCCCTCAATTTCAAATACCATGTTCCATGAGGTGAGAATTTGGCAGGTGTTAGTGTCGTAGTACCTGTAGCCCTTTGTACCATCAGCTACACCCACAAAAATAGATTGCCTTGATTTCAGGTCGAGCTTGGAATTTTTCCTGTTCTGCTGCAAGACCCAGCAAGTTTTGCCAAATTCCTCCAGATTTGACATGTTCAGCTTCTTTCCCCAAAAGACTTCATCAGGCACCTTGTGATCTTTGATTGCATGCATTGGGGATCTATTTTTAAGATAAGTCCCATAAGCAACTGCTTCTTTCCAAAGGGAGTAAGGTAGATCATGCTGATGTAACATCACCCATGCATGTTCCACTAGCGTTCGATTTAGTTGTTCAGCAATTCTGTTCTGCGATGGTGAGTGGGGTGTCGTAACATCCAATTGAATACTGTTATCCAATAAGTATTTCTTAAACTCCTTGCTAAGAAATTCCCCTCCTCCATCCACGTGAAGTTTCTTGAGTTTGTGATTAGTTTGTGTCTCGACAAAACTCTTGTACTGTTTGAATTTCACAAGCGCCTCCGATTTCTGTTTCATAAAATATGTCATTGTGCACCACAACTTGCTGTCCATGAATGTGACAAAATACCGATCTCCCCCTGGAGCCTGAGTGCATGCTGGTCCATAGATCACTGACTGTGAGATCTCTGATCTCTTTGATCTTGGTTTGGCTATGTTTGGGAAAAGGTTGGACATGCTGCTTGGCAATGATGCATACCTTGTACTGCGCTGCGGGCTCCACTGTCCTATCCACCTCCATTCCCAATACCATCCCTTTATCCTTCAGCATCTTTACCAACCCCATATTCATGTGCCCAAAAATCCTATGCCATTCATCCCACATTCTCCCGTGCTTGGCAGGGCATGCTTGGTCTTGTTTGGCTATCCCCTTGACGTTCATGTCAAATAGCCGATTTGATATCTGTCCTTCCATAATGATTGTGCCATTGGGTGCTCAGAATCTGACTCCTGGTGACAAAAATAGAACAGCCGCTCCAGCTTTGAGTGCACATGAGATCGAGATAAGATTGAATGGAGCATCGGGTGCATGTACCACATTTTTCAGGGTGATTTTCAAGGTTTTCCCTTCCACAGTAGTCTGTAACTGTATAGTCCCTCGTCCTAATCCAGGGGTTTTCCCAAAACTGGAAATTAGATGTCCTGGTGTTGGGGTGTAATCAATAAAAATGTCACAGTCCCGTGCTATGTGTGAAGTGCATGCCGAGTCAGCCAGCCAAGAATCTGGTGAAACAGCAAGTGCTGTGTCCTCTCCACAAAATGCAAATTCATCGTCATCTGCCGCTGCATTGGCTTCTGTCGTCTCCTTCTGCTTTCCTCCCGATTTCCCCTTTCCCAATTTAGACTTCTTCTTGCACTGCCGACTGATGTGTATGGCAACAATTTCTGGACAGCTTATTTTTAGTGATGATTGGTCACAAGGTACACATTTGTTTGGCTCAAGACCCCAAATACCTCAGCCACGTCACTCATCTCCTGCAGGTTTGGGCATTGATAATATTGTTAGGATGAATATGCTACCAGCAGAAGTGCTAACTATGTGCTGTTATTAAATATAATGCTGGTATCCTAAATGAGTGACTTGGAGATACTAGACACCGAGATTGGCCATGCATTTAAATGTCCAACTGGGGCGGTAACAGTAGTAAGGTAGTTGAACAACAGGTATATGAGACCAGGTGATACTAGGGAAAGTGTGACATTCAAAAAGGATTCATGAGAGAAGTGAGGGACATTGCATTTGGCTTGCTTCGATGGTCCTGTTTCATAGGCATTGCCATTGAGATTGGATGTGGTTGGTCATGTTCATCTGTGTCCGAGATTTTGATAGGTGGTTCTGCCACTTTCAGGTCATGTAGCTTGAGTTGTAAATTAGTGTTGGCCCCATCCCATTTGTCGTAGTCACAAGGCAATTCATAATACTTGCACCAGGGTGTGCATTGATGAAGCCTTTCGAAAGTTTCCCAATTCTTCGAGAGGTTTCCACTAGCAAAAACACCCTCACCAATACTATTGGATATGTCGTTGAAGTAAACAGATACTGGAGGAGATAATATCCATACCTTGGATGTGTGATGATTTGAGGGTCCATAAGTAATGTGTCACCACCTACGAAAAAAAGTGTGACTGGGAAAAAAATGGAAAGTATTAGTGGGATGGCATACCTTGATGGTCCGCCATGAAAATTTACTTGCCAGTTTTCCAAAACTGGAGATGTTGAGTGAATGCGAGAAAATTAGCATGAAGTCTGTTTGTTGTTGTGTTCTCACTGAACTGACATGGGACTGGTGATGTGTTGTTAAGGTATTTACGGAACTTCCCTTCTGTTGCTTCTTCAATTTCTTCTTCTAGCAAAAACACCCTTGCATCTCTACTTGACTTGCCCTGCTCAACTGCAAGGGCAGCATGAACAAATTGGAATTGGGGTGGATTCATGAGATGAGGGGGAGGGGGTCCATTATCATCATTGAAGGTTTTGATATAATCATACGAAAGCTGAAGTAACGCTTGTGCCCAAAGAATACACTTTAACTCCATTTCAATGCATGTGACAGTGCTAGGGCTGAGATATGGTGTGATGGCAGATGTTGAGGTTGGAAGGGACTTTGCTGCTCGAGTCTGATAGAAAACCTGTTTTGCATAGAGTGACTCATGTAGACCCTTTGGAAGATTCTTCATGAAGAGAGTAGAATCCACATGTGCTGGAGATGCAACCTTGAAGCCACCACGTTTCTGATGTTCCCAAGCATGGCTGATATGGAGTTGGTACAAATTGGGTTCATGGCTTAGCCATGTTTCGGATTCTTCAGCATCCAGAAGTTGTGAGAATGTAAGTCTGTGGACAGTATTGACAAGAATGTGAACAACTTCCTGACTCACTGCAGAAAAAGAAAGTCAGTATTAAATTCTGAAAGAATTTAACAGAATAGTTACAGAGATGGTGAATATGATCTGAACGTGATGGTGTTTGTTGTTTAAGGATGCTTTGCAGGCTTGCCTTAGCTGGAGATGTGAGCAGGAGCACTCGGCATGCTGAAGAATGATGTGGGGAAGATCCTGTAGACGAGACAAAGTGGGAAGTTGGCTTTGTAATGGGAGCAATTGAAGTAGATATGTGTCGTCGCTTTGATGCTGGTGGTGAATCCTGTGTTGTTGGATTAAGATTGCTCTCCAACTTGTCGTATATGTTACATCCCGTTCCAGCAAACCGGACTTCCATCGGGACTCCGATCATTTTCCGCCGATATTA
>QLOK01041669.1:0-22692 GCA_003313805.1 Tricholoma flavovirens
AATCAAATTAAAACATTAGTTAGTTAAAAAGAAAAGATGAGAACAGAAGAGAACATTACCGAGGGCGCAACAACTTGCAGCTGTCGAGTTTGAGTTGAGGAAGTGTGACTCAACATGACAATTCCCTTTTTCATTCAAAATCCGCGTGTCGGTAATACCCGCTGAGTGTGAAATTCTTATAGGGCTGAGTCGGACTGACTTCAAAATTTAAGCCTGTCTAAAGACGGAATTAAAACTCCGAAGTCTGCCGAGCAGCCGTCACTCTTAACGTATCACTTTTGCTGGCAAGGACGAGTCCTCGTACCTCGGACTCGTAATCCATTCTAATATAATATGTTGGCAGGTGCTGAAGAGCTCATTTCAACTATTACAGCACAGCGTACTGTCCACAGACTTATTCTTGGCCACAATGAACTCGGCGATGACGGCTGTATTGCGTTGTTCACGTTCCTCGGGTCTTCTGATGGTAGAAAGTATCACATAGCGTATATCAGTCTCAATGCCAATGATATCGGGGAGCCTGGCTTTTTGGCAATTGCTAATTATGTCAAGAATAACCAGCATTTCAAACAATTACTTCTTCAAAATGTACGTCTAGTATGATAGTATCCGCGCAAGCGCCACCTTCTGATGCCAGGGTCTATACTAGAACAAACTTGCTGGTTCCACGTCGACCTTCGTCACTTTCGTTGAGGCAGTCAATACCTCACAACTCAGCTGCCTATCTCTGTCGATGAACAGAAGGCTGTCTGACTCCTTCATCGAGACATTCTTGCCAGCTCTCAAATCTCTTCACCTACGCGATTTATTTGTTTCAGGGCTAAATATTACCCCTCGTTCTTACTCTCACATTGTGGACTATCTATCCTCTCCCACCCGTTGCCGTCTCCGTTCCTTTAATTGCAACGGCAATGCATTTGGACTCCGCGGCGTGCGGTCTATCATTGAAGCTATTGAGCGACATAACCACATCATCTCCGTTATCGAATTGCATGCGAACCAGCTCTCGGGCATTTTAGAGAAAGACGACGAGACCCACGATGGAACCCCCTGGCAGCGCGATTTCGACGCATGGAAAGCTAGCGAAGCGCTCCTGTCGCGCGTCTTGACTCGCAATAAGCTCTTGAACCGCGAGACAAAACGACAGGCTCTTCGTCTTCTGCGTTACTCTCGCCCTCTACTCCTACACACTTTGCCTGCTCCAACAGTACTATCGTCAACAACAAACGTTCAAGGCGCCTTTCCCTTCCTTAGCTTGCCCATCGAGATTCGACATTACATCCTCTCCTTCGGGCCCACACTCAGCATTGCTCAGCGGATTCGTATATTCATTTACGCTTCCTCGTCCTCTACTCTACCGCCCCTCCTGCCCCATCCTTTTTCTGCTGCCACGCAGGGGGTAGACGGTCTCTCTATAGACGGCATATACTTCTCGACCCACTGCGCTGGTGTGCGGAACAGAGAGCATGCTAGTGCCGATTGGCTGAGGGCTCTTCGCTGCGACGGTTTTGAACTGGAAGCGGACGAAGAACCGGACGGGAAAAGGGTGAGACGGACGATCGAGATGGCACATATGCCGTGGTGAATGTGAGGCAGTGCATATTCATTAACCTAGCAAGATGGTTTACCAGTAAAATGGATAGGTATATTTCCTCCATCTGAGCCCTCGGCAGTCAACTAAATAAATGCATGTCATATCTGAGTCTCAGGCTCAGGGTGATACGGTCAGATGACTATGCAAGCGTTATTTTAAACCGTTACTAACGCACTTTTGGTTCCCGTGCGCGCAATAACAACTTCGTCAAAAAGATCGAACATCGGCGTTCTCTATTGCGTCTCTACCTATCTCGATCGATCTTTGCCATCGCAACACTCGTCTCCACTATATTCACTGTACTAGTTCTCCAATCATACGCCATACCTCATTTGCTGGGGTACCTTACGATTACTACAAGACCTTTGGGGCAATCAGATATTTCTGCTGTACATGTAGAACCTTCGTCTTTTGCTGGCACACTCGGCTGGCGTGTCGCAACGGAAAGGGTTGGGAGAATCGCGAAGTTGACGCAATAAACAATAAACCTCGATTGAAGAATCTTTGATGGAGGGATCGTTCGTTATCTAACTAGTATCGGTCATCGATATGTTCTACAAAAGAGTGGGAAGACCTTGCGCATTGATTAGCAGGCGGATAGGCTAAAGGATGGGCACGATGAGGACTATCCTGCCGTCAATTGTTATTGCGGAGGAGTTCGTTACTTATATCGTATATGTGAGCTCTTCTGGGACTTCTGCACCGACCGTCCACCATCCAAATGAAACTGGTTGATATCAAATAACCTGCGAAATGGGTCTTCCAACGTGCCCTCTGGTCACGATAGAAGTTATTCCAGGAGTGCAGATGCTTGTTTGTGATTTTCACCTGGATCGGTACCACGAGAATGGTCTTCTATGATTATTTTTCGAATACGGAATGGTACATAGATGCGTATCATTAGGTATCGTTTCCTCCATGACAACCCTCATTAAAGCCGGCTGCCACTGTGGTCTTAACGTATTCAATATTGCCTTGACCACTGCGTCTTTGCCCATTTCTAATGGTCTGTGCCATTGTAACACCTGTTGCCACTGCAGTGGGCAACTTGCAGCAAATCACATCCTAATCAAGGGGGTCCCACTCTCAGCCGCCACAAACCAACCTGGCGATCTGAAGCACCTCACGGTATACAAGACGTTTGGGGCGAACAGGTACTTTTGCAGTCGATGCTCTGCCATTGTTTTTTGGCAACATGCAGCAAGGCTGGAACTTGAAGGAGGCTGGTGCGTTGCAGTGGCATTATTGGACAATCTAAAGGAAGTCGTGAAACTCGGACGTCATATCTGGATAGAGGACACGCTCGACGGCGGCATCGCTCGCTATCTCACGGTTATCGATGGGATCGAGCTTCCTCGATATGCTCGGGAAGCGGAGCACCGAGAGACACTGCCCATCGATTGGCAGTCCGATGGACAGAAGAACAGTAACGAGCCGGATCAGAGCTACCTTTCTGCATACTGTCATTGCAAGGCGATTAGCCTCTCGATTACACGCCCCTCGGCGGTATCATTTCTTCCGAGCTCGCCATACCCTGACCTTCTCTTCCCCTACCATATAACACATCCTTCGAAGGTCAAAAACCCTAATGACGAAAAGTGGTGGCTTCGCCCTGTTGGATCCAAAAACCCAACACATTACCTAGCAGGACACTGTGTTTGCACGTCTTGCAGGCTCACTAGCGGATCCGAAATCCAGAGCTGGGCATTCATCCCTCGTGCCAACATTCTTATTCATTCTAACGCCACTTCTTCGCCCATCGAATTAAATCTACAAGACGAGAACCTACGGCCGAAGGGGCTAAAACGCTATCTGTCTAGTCCAGGCCGAAACCGGGAGTTCTGTAAGACTTGCGGGGCAACCGTGTTCTGGTGGGGAGCAGAGAGACCCGATCTAGTGGATCTTTCGGTTGGACTACTGAATAGCTCGCAGGGAGTGTTGGCGGAGGACTGGTTAGAGTGGCACAAGGATAGGGTCAGCTTCTCAGAAGAGACAATCAGTAAATCCTTGGTTGAGGTGCTGGAGCAAGGTCTACGAACCTCTCGTGATTGAGTCGTCTCATATTCAAAATTTGGAATCATGTAAAGTATAGCTACAACGATCGTAATTTGCATTGAAATCTAAAGCAGGTCTCAGGAAGTTTGAACTATGCAAACGGTCAACCGTACAAGGCATCACAATTCAAGGGGGTGATAGGCTGCTTAAAGGCCATGTGCATCTCTGCAGACGACAATCAAGGTCACCCAGACAGAAGTCGTGTGTTTGGATGGCAATAGAACGTGTAGGAGGTCTAAAGATATTCGAAGACAAGTCGAGCTTGAAGGCGTCTGTTTGCGTAGACACAGACATATGGGCAGAGGACGGCGAAAGAGGGTGGATGTTTTCGGGAAGGTCGCGGGTGAGCCCCTCGGATAAGGCGGCGTTGGCAAGGGCCATCAAGGACTGAGGTTGGGCTAGATGTTCGTTGGAACCAGAAGGCGGGGTGGCGATGAAATTAGTCTGACTCGCGGAAATGGGATCACTGGCATCGCCCCCACACATAGATGTGCCCGCTTTGACTGAGTCTGTAACATTTGTTGCATACTTTAATCGTCGTCCTTCTCTATGCTTTCTTACTGCTTCTCGATTCCTCCTCTTCTTTTCCTCGTGTCTTGCGCGATCTGATGCCCTAGGGTTACTTATGAGTCAAACGTTGTATGTCGTGTGAATGCAACTCACGAAAGTTGGGAAATCATCTTTCGTCGTCTGCTAGGGGAATCCCTGTTTCCTTGCCCATCCATCATAACAAAGTCATACGACTTGGAGTCGGATAAGTTTGCGGAGAACTGAATTTCAGCCATCGGAAATCTGAGCTTTCAAATCGAAACCAGGAGAGATGAGAGTAATATGGTGGGCCGCCGGATACAGAGAATTATATTCGATTGGATGGTGGGCACACCGGAATGGCGTTGTAGAGGGACATTCATTCAAAGTTGTTCGTTAACTGGCTGTTAGCCGTGACTATTTTGGTAAGTAATGTCTTAGTCATATGTATATTTCTCTTTTTGAAGTCCTCTGCTATTCAAACTGTCGACGCTGTGCGGCATGGCCTGTTAGTTGGTGGAAATCAAGATAAAAGGTTTTATTGGCACTGCAAGTCATTGTATTTGCACGGCATGTACAGAAAATGAGCTGACCTGTCCGAAATGTGCCAGTCACACAAAGTTTTGTCCTAAGCATTCAACTCCTTCATCAATACAGAATCAGATCAGCGTACAAACACCATTGTTCGAGTACTCGATGAACTAGTGGCTGATTGAGCCCGTTGTGTACGCTGTTGAACGCTCGTCCTTCTTCTGAGTAGTAGAACATCCAAGTCTAAACATCGCTGTCTAAGCTTCGACGTCTAAGCCCGACTACTGGCACTGGCATCACGATATCTTCTCCGGCGAATGTACGTCCGAACGCCCAGTCACATAGCCTCACGTATTCTTGCTGACGCAAGAGTCTCGGGCGCATGGACAACAACTCTATGCTTTGTGAAGACAGGACTTCCCCGAATCATTATCTGACGTCTACACATTTGACTTGGGAGTCGGGAGATAAGTAGGATGAATAGATACAACACTTGCAGTGGCAACGTACACTCAAAGCCAACATTCAACAGATGAGGACGAGTCTCCACCTTCCTACACGCCTACAGCCATTCCTGTAATCTCTCAGCCTGACGCACGGCGACAATATTGAATAGTACAGGTCCGCAGCTACCGACGGGGTCGTTAGTCGTTAGTTGTTGGATGCACATGGAAGCCATGGACGAATACGTGTTTATTACTCGCCGCCTAGGTGTTAATGGGGAGAAACCCTGATTCAGTAATTGGATTGATCAACACACGTGGATATCCTCTTCAAGTTTGGCTTATGTTCCTCCATTTACACATAACAAACCTCGGAAACAATACGGATAACATGACAGAGTCCTACGTCATGCTGTAGTGTTCTCACCGTGGTCGGATGTTCGTGCGTGTGTCTCGCTGAAACCAGTACTTCATACTATGCATGTGTACATCTGATTGTGACTCTCGGACTCAGCAGACCGCACAGCCAACTTATTAGAACTGTAACCCTTGAAGCTCGAAGGAGTAGTATGGCCTCTGATTGCCAGTTGATCGCCGCGTTCCTAGTTTCGATATTGTGTGGAACGGAACGTTGTCTTAGTAGAGTCAATCTGGTGCCCCACATGATGAATGTAAGGAGCAACTGAACCGTTTCTTTCGGGTTTGCGCATCATACAGAGATTGATGTAAATACCCCGGCTTTTCCGAATGCAGGTTTCACCGATCACCAGCACCGTTGCTCGTCTCGATATTAATCAGAAAGTGGCGGTGGTTTGGGACTGGGTGCAAGCGATGTTGAAGCATGCTGAAATAGTAGTTGTTTGCAGTCGTTAACTTCAAAAGGTATCTGAAGGCCACATGGCATACACGCCGGTCTTCCGAGTCCGGTCACGGCGGTATTCAAAAGTCCAGAGTCCTGGGCCATTTCATTATTCCTCATTGACCCGACCTCTCCCCGAATTGACATGGATAACTTCCCTCTGCGGGCATTGCTGTACATATCGATGGGCGGTGCTCCAGTCCTTATCATTCACCGGCTCAAATCCGTGCGATAAGTCTTTGCCTGACACTGCTCTTTGTAGTAAGCTGCGCGCATTCAAGCTCCTCCGAGACGCACTGGCATGTGCATGGGTACTATCAAGGCTAGCCTGCAAGTCATCCCTTTGTCAATACATCTTATTTGTCCTCGGGTCTTCCGCTGTATCTAATCAAGTCTGCACGTTTTGCCATACTATTGGATGATCTTTAGGCGCTACAAGGGCATGGCCCCATCGAAAGGCGCTGGATCACTTAGTCATCCTCTTTTGAACAAAGGTCAAGTATTATCACATGTTTCTCGTAGTGCTACCACGAACTAAACGGAGAACATTCTTAAGTTTTACAACGTCTCGTGTTGACTGCCTTTTTTTTCGTTTGATCCATCATATTAAGACCTCATTCCTAAAGTTATGTCTCAAAGGCCGAGAAGTCATATATATATATAAAGCAATGAATGTCGTGCTGGTCGTGTGTGCATAATTCTTGACTGCGAAGACAGACGTCATCTCGATGCCGAAGTCGTCCCAAAGAAATGAACCGAAGAACGATTGAAAAAAAAATTAGAGCCTTTCTGGGTTACGGGTTACATACCATATGTGGTTTATCTCCATACAAAATTCAATTTGGTACGGTCCCTGATTGCCATATCAGATCTGTTACTCCAACCCCAACCGGATATCGCGTCCGAGTGTGATTTAAATACCAGCTTGCCATGGACTCGTTCACCAACTCAACCCTTCCCTCTCCCACAAACTTCTCCCCTTCAATCATTCCCCAAATCCATTGCTAATTCACAATGAGAATCCCAACCACTGCCAGTGCCCCATCTCACCAATACTTCCATACCGCTCCTGCCACAAGTGCCTCCACCAGTCATGGGGGAGTCCACCATCAGGGAGCCAGTCTGATGCAGTCGACGATGAGCTACACAGCCTTTCCAGACACGTCCCAGAGACCGACACAATCATCAGAAAGGCCTCGTCATCATCCACACTCTCAGTCCTGTCAATCCATTCCTACGCAGCATCATATTACGTTGCGTTCAGGCGGCGCAGACGCTCCACCACCCCGTCCAATGTCAGTTTCCATCCCACAACGGCGGATGTTCAACACAGTGCTGGACGCCACGACACAGCTATGGTCGGGGCCACCGCCACTTGACTTTACCAAGTCACCTCATCGCTGTATTCCACTCCCAGATATGATGGATAGACCAGCCACGCTTAATCCCATGCTTGCATATGCTTGGGCGTTCCACATGCAGCACGAGCCAGACACCTCACAGGGAAAGCCAGTCGATGTTCGCCACATTTGCGCACCAGCAACGAACCCTAGTTTGGGGTCAATCACCATACTACTCCCAGATGAACAAGTGATCACCATACATGCATCCCTCGAGGGTCAGGGCTTTGTCACCGTTGGCGATGTGCTGGATGCTCTTGACAGGAAGTATCTTGGGAACCCTTCTAGGGAGTTGTCGGTCCCAGCGGGGGGAACCTATGACGACTCAAGAGAGTCGTGTCCTTGCTTGAGTCGGACTACCGCTCTGCATGCTTTGCGCGAGCGGTATGGATACGCAGGGCTGGCAAGGAATGTGCGGGGGTTCGATATTTGGGATCTGCGGATCGGATAGTGTGCGTTGTAGGCTTGTGAATATTGTGACACCAAAGTAAGAAGCCAATCTGTAATTCGCTCAACTGAACTTACTAAAGTCTGCCAGCTGTTGATTCGTACCAAGGACGATGCAATGACAGAATGAACCGCGTACCCACGTTATGACCGCCGACGAGCACCGTGCTTGTGGCGCTTCTGGAAGCTACCGAGTTATTATACAGCAGTCGATTTCAATCGGTTCCAGTTGCGATTTGGATGAGATGGAAGTGAAAGACGAGGCACTTGGTTGGAAGGAAACTTGAAGTCGCCTAGTAGAATGTCAAATACAATGCCAAATAATAACTTGTCCACGTGATAGGTTGAAATGAATTTTAATTGAACTTTTCGACGAGCAGGAGCTACTGCAGGAGCCCAGATCCATTACTACTTGGGAACGACGTTTTCAGTCAATCACCTTCTTGTGCAGTCTTGGCAGAAATCTATCTATCACACGACGCAGATCCTTGGGCCAGCTTGGCTCCGTAGCTTCCGTTACTGGGCGATCACGTTGTCATTAGCCAATGATGTTGATCATCTCGACAACGGTCACTAACTACATAGCTAATGATGGGACAAAGCACTTTTGGTTTCAGAGATACATGACGCCTGGAGGCTCGACAGGAAGCTTCCATTTCTCTCCGGCTTTCTGAATGGGGTTTTCTCCCATTACGAGAAAAAAGGTGCCCATGTCCCATCCGGGCTAGTGAGTCCCATTCCTGGTGTTTTCTTGGCGATATATTTTTCGCTCAAAACTCAGGGAGAGGCCTGAGGCCTGATCTGTTGGTTCAGTGTTATGTCCGTATTTTGTCATAATTGGCGTCATGGGAACGTTCTAGCCGCAGTGGCGACTAGACATGTGGTTGATTTTCCGTTTTTCCCGGAAGGATTGCCAGTGGTCAGCCCCTCAGGTTCGTGGTACTGTACTCTTCCAAACCGATTCCAACTATCCCAGTAGGGAAACCGCTGTTAAGTGCAGGTGTGCGATAACTCCGCCCATGACAAGGATTAGAGCATATCTGCAAATCGTTTTTTCTGACATAAAAGGAAGTTTTTTCGTGATCGTGGCAAGCTGATTGGCTGACAGCTTAGTCAAAACGGTTGCAGATATGCTCTATTATAATGACACAAGCTCATTCTAGTATATGCCCCATCCAATCTACAGCTGCGGAAACTTTATTTGCGTGTTCCCGATTCAAGCGTGTCACCAAAATCAGACGTCAGGTTCTTTCGCTTCTCAGGCATTCCTCGAATTGTCTAAAGCTGCGAATCTAACCCGATATCAGATCGCGATAGAGAACATACGAGATCTCTAATAGACGCGCGTTACTATGGAACAGTGGCAACTGATTTGAGTACTTCTAATCATCATAACCGAGTGGTGTACGAGCCAGGGTGCCGTAATCTATGCGAATGGAACCTTTATCTTTATCTCTCGGGGTACCAGGATACGCCGAGCCCGATTCCACAACGTCATTTTTTGAACAAGGACAAGCTGAAACCCACGGCGGCGTAACGCGCGAACAGATAGATCTGTATGCTTCTGCTGCTGTGCCGGTCTTTTGGTTTCTAAGCGGTCATTAATGCCCAGAGAAAGAATCCGGTGTATTACCCCTGCCCGAGTCAACATAAGTCAACATTTCAGGTTTTCTATCTGGACATTTCGTCAATTCCTGTTCGGATTTTACCTAGGCTTTACATACTTTGGGTCTTCCTAAAAAGGAGAATTCGACCGCAAAGGCCCAAGGAGTTCCCTGTGACAGATGCTGAACATCATGTGTTTTGACACTGTGGCGATTTCGAAGTTTCTTGGAAGTGCTTGGGGTGATTTCTGGCATTTGCATCTGTCCGGACTGGACCTAAGTTGGCATTTGGCTCATCAGCCTCACGTTTGTCTGGACACTGGCACCAAGCTGGGAGAGGGGATTGCCCCAAACCCGTCCAGATTAGGTCGACCCTCAGCAAAGTTAATCCGGGGTCCTTCAGAGGATCGGCAGTGTCATTAGCCGCTTGAAGAAGAGGAACGCACAAGTCGGTACCGATAAGTCACGTGCACATGGGATAAGGCCAAGCGTATATCGCGACTGTGACTTAAAGACCCAGAATTTGCTCTCACCCCACCATCTCCTTATCCCTCTCTCTCCAATCCACCACGGATATATCATGAGAATCTCGGTCACCCCTCCCACTAACTCTCCTCCCGAATGCTTTCACAGAGCTTTCCCCATCGTTTCATCCGCAGGTCATGGGTCAAGGTGACATCGAGGGGCCTGGTCGATACCATCAATAATGGCAGGTGGGGGTTACATAACCACCTCGGAAACCCCACAGAGACTGATGCCATTGTTAGCGAGGGCTCAAGCCCCATGGCCCACGCAGCCGTGTGCGCCAATCATTAATCATCCCGCCACAAACACGCAGGCGTACCAGCAGATGTTGTTTCCTATTCCGTATTCTTCGATGCCCCACACCGCGTGAGCTGTCACGACAATGCGATGTAGGTCCGACCCACCACCGCTCGATTTTGACAAGTCGCCATATCGCTGCATCCCACTCCCAGACGCAGCACATGGCCCAGTGATCCTCACTCGCATATTCGGACGGTCGCGCATCGCAGAATGAGCGGAACACTTCTCAACGAACGACAGCCAGTCGACGTCCACCGCCGTCACATTTGTGCCGCAGCCACTAACCCTAGTTTAGGGTCAGTCACAATATTGCTAGAGAATGGCCAAAGGAATTACCATACACGCATCCCAGAAGGGTCATAGCTTCGTTACTGTTGGAGACGTGCTAGATGCCGTTGACACAGTTATCTTTGGAAAACCTTCTAAGGACATGTCGCCGTCTCCATATGGCGGATTAGGAGGCTCATGCACTTGCTTGAGCGTGAACACGGGGTTGGACTTCTTGCGTACCCAGCATGAGCGGGCTGGGCTAACAAGGAATGAAGAGGGATTTGATATATGGGATCTACGGATTGGATGACATGTACGTGGTGAATATGATTACCGACGGGTCACGACACAAGGTGAGCAGCGATATCGAATCTTATAAACTGGTCGATTGATTCCTGTATGCTGAATCAGCCGTTGCTTTGTTTCATGCCGATAGGATCCAAGTCACCGAATCGAGAATCGCCGAAGGAACGGTGCTTGAGGGATTGGGCAAATACGCTACACGCCAGTCGTCCCCCAGAGAACTTGATCAGATGAAAGGCGCCACGTCTTGGCGCAGCTGTAGGATCTATTACTTGTGGATCTAATCCTCCACGCTGTAACAGCGCGGTTGTAATTTAGCTGGTGAGATTGTGTACTTCCCCGCGAGATCGGCTAGTGTAGGGAAATCCAATAACAAGGATAGGGCGCAAACCCTAGGTCACCAACAATACAATTAAGGTATTAGCAGGAAGCAGTTCCATCACCAGCAGGACTGGATGCTCTCCACAGGATACACGTTGGTGAGAAACGGTGCCGTATGGGAGATCATGTCCCTGTTTTGATGTGAACGTTGCTGCACAACGGTACTG
The DNA here is from genome assembly GCA_003313805.1 of Tricholoma flavovirens. Classification (NCBI taxonomy): domain Eukaryota; kingdom Fungi; phylum Basidiomycota; class Agaricomycetes; order Agaricales; family Tricholomataceae; genus Tricholoma; species Tricholoma flavovirens. The sequence goes on from QLOK01041669.1 coordinate 11,408, forward strand.
CGTAGTCGGCATGGAATACTTGAAGCGGGATGAAGAGCTGAGTTAGTCGGATTATGGAAGTGTGCAAGGATGAAGGAGTGAGTTGTAACGTGTTCAAGTTGCTGGTTATTGTGCTTTGTTTTAATCTATTTATCACTGTAATTATATTGCCATGATGTCAAACTCAATACCATCAACAATGACAATCATCGCGACCTTTTCTAAGTACACTCAAAAGGACTGAAAATTTAAGGGTTGCATTAATTACTTATGCGCGTGGGCAGATATCCACGAACACAGATTTACGCTACATACGTATACACCTCATCTGATCCCAATCAAGAACGCGCCTGCATAACCTCAAAGAATGCGGTATACTCATCTGGCGTCATCGATTCGTGATCATCTTCCGTCACCTGTGAATACGGCTTCGGATTTCCGTTCACTAGAAACGCTTTTAGTCGTCGACCGCAAGAAAGTAAGGCCGACTTGCCATAGACCATAGGATCATCTCCCTCTGTCTCCTGCGACTCTGGGGGGATCGGTGCTGAATCGCCTTCCATGTGTACGACACTGGCAACGTCACTTTCCATCACCGTTTCTTGGGAATATCCATTTCCGAATCCATTGCCATTCCCAAACCCGTTCGTAGCCAGCCCGCCTCCACTCTCAGGGTGCACCTTTACCATCTTGCTCTTCGCACCACCCCCAACGTCCTCCGCAGACCTCGACCGCTTACGATAATCGTTCAGTGAATCGAGGTACTCCACGTTTGGCTTCCTATCTTCGTCGTCGTATACTAGATCACCGAAGTCGGAGCTGCCTGGCAGGCTGAGGCCTGATGGTGTGGCAGTTGCCGAGGCTGCAGCGGACGAGGCAGCTAGCAACGCATAGTACTGGTCATAATCTAGGGTAGAGTGGCGGGTAATGTTAGCTTAGGAATATTAGTTATCCCAGCAAAACAGGAACGTACAAGCGTCCTGCTGATCAATGACCGGTTTCACATCCTCTAATACATGCAACACTGGTATGCCAGGCTTTGCTCCGCCGACTACACCGAGTCCCTTCAATATCTCGTCATTGGACCCAGCCACACTTGCGTCAAAGGCACCATTCATACTGCTGTTTACGGCTCGCGCGCTTTCCTTCACGCCAAGCGCCGTCAGGTCACCCGTGATTGTGCTCTTCAAATGCCATGCAGGCAGTGCATTTTGTTGTCGCTTCAGCTCCGCCTCGGCATCGCGCTCCTGCTTGCGCATGCTCTCATCCTTGTCCATAGACATCATTACTCCAATCCCATCATCCTCTTTCTTGTTCGGATCTGAACCAGCTATTTTGAGACCCGACCCTGCTTGCGCGGCCCCTTGCTTGTCAGGGTCACCGAGGTTATTCTTGACCCATGCTGCGACGTCGAACCTAGAAAAGTGAAATGGGTTAAGGTCCGACGATTCCCAGAGAATGGAAAGCGCACGCGGGTAACATCATCGCCTCGCTTTTCTGGAGCCCCTCCCGGATGAATCGCATCTGGTGATTAAACCGCTGCATCCTATCCTTGCTCCCCTGTACGCTCTCAGCATTCTCATTATCCACCACCTCTGCATGACATATCTCGCAAAAGAATGTCCCCCGCACAAAGTCCATTAACTTGTCCACCTCGAGTGGAGAATAAGACTGCTTGCATTGGGGACAGATGTAACCCTTGTTGTCTAGCTCCTGAAGTCCCAGTCGCATTAGCCACCTCGGAAACGAACAGCAATGGTTATGACTCACGTTACGCAGTGTGGAATCGATGATGTGTCTCATCTTCGCGATACGCCACTTGACAACATTACAGAAGTACTCGTAGTCGATGTAGTAGTACTGTTTCCCAACAGACCGCTGAGCACCTTCCTTGAGTTCATTCTGACGGTAACTGTTCAAGATGATGACTCAGTCACCCTGTGTGCTATGTAAACCCCTCCCAGAGCAAACTCACATTTTGACTAGACAGTCATTGGATAGCACAGCGATGACTTTGTTCAGCTCCTTGGGCTGCAAGCCCATCCTCCCAGCCAGATCGTCATCTTTAAGACTGCGCACCCAAATCATTAGGATAAGCATCCGTCACACAAAAATAAGATAACGAAGCAAAACAAAGATGACCAGCGCTTTAATGTTTATTCTGACCGCTACTTACACCGGGTGCCGGGCAAGCTGGTCCATGATGATTGTGTACTTTGGCTCGTAAAAAGCTCGGGAGACATGCTGGACGAGAAGACGAAGCGTATCTTGGTCCTCTTTGGTCGCCATTGATGTGGTAAGCGCTGCGCTGTAGTCGAGGCCCTAGGGCCGCAATCCTGGAGCGACCGCAGGAAGATTGGCAGACAGTATGCTGCGGACCAAGCCTGTTAATGTATGCAAGCTGCGGTGGTGGGAGTCAAAGGACAAGTCGTAATCAGACGGACTTCAAATTTTCGGCAGTTCCTCCATCTTCAGGCTGTACTACCACTCCCACGTTGACACTCGGGTTGGCTACCAGATATAGACTCAGTGACATAGGTGCCTATCATTTGACATGTACAACAACTAGGGTGTTGTTGCTGCCTGCCATGGAGATAAATGGCGTTCGAACCGGCCTTTTTTCTCCAATCACACTTCCATGTGGTCGTACACTTCGGAACCGACTGGTCAAGGTGAAGTGCTTGTAGGTTTGATAGAAATCTCAATTAACAATATGCAGGTAGCCATGTACGAACACCTAGCAACATTCTTGGGAGGGCCTCCGAACGAACACCATTTTTCGTTGTATTCAAAGTGGGCAAAGTCCGACTGGGGGATGGTTATCACCGGAAACGTCCAGGTCTCGTCCACTCATCTCACCCTTGGACGAGATATCTCTCTGCCTGATGGCATCTCAGAGGACTCTCTCTCCCCTTTCAAGGAGCTTGCATCCTCTATGCTCGGGCCCGTCAAGTCCGAATATCACGGTCTCGCAATAATGCAATTGAGCCATGCAGGACGACAATCTCCCAATTTCATTGGTGGCCGCTATCCGTTCCAGCGGCCCTCTGGTCCTAGTCCCATTCCGGTTAAACCAACAGGTCGAGGCGTAGTTTCGGATTTCCTGCATTCACTCGCATTCCAAACGCCTCATGAACTGTCTCAGGAGGCGATCCAAGATATCATAGCTGCGTTTGTCAGGGGAGCTCAAGTTGCTTTGAAGTCGGGTTTTGACGGCATTCAGCTGCATGCCGCACATGGCTGTGAGTACGAGTTGCCCCAGCAACGTCACTCATTCCCTAAGGTATAAACGAAACATCGTAGATGTATTCGCGCAGTTCATCTCACCAAAGGTGCGTTATTATATCAGTGTTTATGTTTTCCTTCTGACCAACAATCTATTTTGTCCAGTCGAACAGACGGACTGATGACTACTCCACCAGAAATGCACTTCGACTGTTACATCAGGTCGTAGCGGCCATCCGATTTGTTGTTCCTAGCAACTTCGTTCTGGGTATCAAGATCAACGCTGCCGACCACGTTGCTGCTGCCTGCGATGACAAGCACAAGCAAGGCTTAGCTCCTCCCGATGCACTCCACCACATTCGTGACATCGCGAGCTGGGGCTTAGTTGATTTCATAGAGATCAGCGGTGGAGACTACGAGATGCCAGGTACCATCCCTTGTCTTTTTGTTCTCCATGTTCTAGCCATCTGATAATCCCAGAATTTATGACTATTCACAGATCACCCCGTCAAGCCCTCTTCTCTATGTACTCACATCAAGCTGTCCAAACACTCTCTTCCCTCCCTCAATGCCAAACTTCTCCTTCACCACTCATCCTCCTCACAGGAGGTCTCCGTACCCCAGAGCTGCTCTACACTGCCCTCTCCTCCAGGCACGCCCACCTCTTGGGTATCGGGAGGAGCTCTGTGCTTTGTCCTTACCTGCCATCGGTATTAAAGCAGCGAGAGGACGAAAGTAAAGTTGAAGGGAAGAAAATACAGGATATTCCAGGCTGGGGTGAGCCATTTAGTCCCGAGCCGGATCTTGAATCTGGGTTGAATTGGATTCTGGGACGTATACCAAGGATTCCGCTTCTGGGTGCTGGGGTGAATATGGCGTGGTATGCTATCGAAATGAGGCGGTTGGCGGAGGGGTGTCTGGAGGACAAGGACAAAGTTCTAGGGGTATTGGAGAATGATGGGTTTCATCGTCCGGTTGGCGCGATTGGTGCGGTGTTCTGGATGTGGGTATGGTTTGATGAAGGGGCACTGGAGAGAATGCGTGTTTGGGCTGCATGGTGTTTGGTATATTCTGTTGGAATTGCCAGTTGTTTGATCGTTTTTGGCATGCTACCCGCCCCTCAGTAGCCTGTCAAAATTGAATTATTCCGTCAAATGTATGGCAAATGGCACAACCGTTATCACAGATCATCAGTGATGATCTGTATTTACAATGTTCACCTCTGACATTTGACTCGGAGGCGCCTAAATCATGTCATACTGGTTATGCCAGTACTAATACCCGGTACATTTACTAGTACCTCCGATTAGCTGGAGCTCGTCTCACATCTTTGAACATCATTGACCCAGAATAGAGTGGAAGGATTTGGAAGTCGCGCCGGGAAACGCAAGGAGATTGAGAGAATATCGTGATGCTGAGTCGAAGGGCAATTTCAAATTGGGCCCATTCAAATTCTCAGGCTACGTCGTTCAAGTGGCTGTAGTCGTTCAACTTGTTGACGATGTCATCCTTGATATCCTATGCTTCTGTTACCTTTCAACTGTCATTTCTGAGCCAGGTATTTGGAAATCTCAATCCGCCAAGAGCCTGACAAATGACTTCAGTGCGGCAACTTGAACCCAGGCTAGTGAGTGGCATATCTATAGCCTGAGCTTCGAGTTCTCCAGGGAGGTTTGGCTTGCGCTCGTTTCTACCTTGCACGCTCGCAACTTCATTGGCCTTCCTTTTGGACAAAGTCTCCTAATGTTCAAGTCTCTCAATGATCTCATTGATTTGGCCAAACGGATAACCTAAGGGCCACGTTCATGGACCGAATGGAGCTACAGCCCTACCGTCACTCGCTCCATAACTCTTAGCACTAACTTAGGGTTCTCCTATCTGGGGGGAAAACCTGTTACCAGGAGGTGGCTTCGTCCTATTCATAAATCAGGGAAAACTGCGATGCTGGAATGTTGCCGATGATTCACAGATTTGGGAATACGTAGGCGGCAATTGGAAGGCATACGTGTGAAATTTCATTCTTGCCAGTTCTTACTCAATGTCATCTGCATACTATAGGCAAATAATTGTGGATGTAGTACATCTGGATTTGTTACGGGGAGTTTCGTATTCAGTTGTCCAACATTATTTACCTCAGATTGAGAGCATGGGCTGCGTACCCCAGTTCTCAACCAAAATATGCGGTCATTTCGCAATCGTTGAGTTGGGACAAGGGACCGACAAGACATTGTACCTTCTGAGGTCATCCATGCAGTCATGTCGCTCTTTTCCAATGCGAATCTGCTGGCAGCTGAGTTGCATGGTCACGGTTATTTCGACAGCCTCTTGTTCTGATTCTAGACATCTTTCAACCACCAAGTGGAACTTATACTGGGATATCGGTCGAGTACAGTCCATGTCATCCACTTGGCTTTCTTCGAGTCTGGAGTGCTGAGGCGCTAATGGCATCTGGAAGTTCGCTACAGGATGCACCTCCACTTCTGTCTCAGACAATTTCATCTGGGACCCTCACCACCGTCGCAATCCCTATTAGCTCATGCCTCTCCTTTTCTGGAAGGAAGGTACATAATATGGCTAGCCGTCACCTCCGATGCCAGTATTAAAATACACAGATATAGCCTGTCACTACTAAACTCACCACGGCTTTCTATGTAGGGTATCTCCGCAATATCTCCGGGATTATGAACTCAAGACAAGTTCAAGCATCTTATACGCTGGACATGCACTTGTGTTGAACCCTGACAACTTCGGCCTCCTAGTCTTGTCTTTAGCAAAGTCTATGTCAGATACCTCAAGGGAGACTCCTAAAGTGGAAATGAGCCCGTGATCAGTGTCGAAGGTAAGGAGGACTCGTTTTCTGTGATTATGATACTTGTTGTTCAATTCCGCGTATGCAGAAGCCAACGGAGCTGGAGCCTCCTGCTAAGTGGCTGGCGCAAGAGGAGTGGATGCATATATCTGCCTACAGCGGGGCGTTGACATTCTGCCAAGGAGATCAGATTGTAATAAATTACTATGACTGAGGCGGGCAACCTTGAGAGGCTATATAGTGTCTGTCTTTCAAAATTGGACAGCGGTTCAGCGAGTATTCACGGGAAGGGTTAGTGCAATGACGCAGCCTCAAATCCATAGAACTCCCTAACCATGGCCATTGCCAATGATTCCAAAAGAATCGTGCTTGCATTGTATACAGTCCGGTAATGTTACATCTGTAATAAATCCTCTAAGAGCAAACTGAGGAGATCCTCAAACCCCAATTAGGCCTTCGCTAGGCACCCACTTGTATACCTATAATTCGCAGGAGTTGAGAGTCAGACGAGTCGCAGGACAAAGGTAGGAAGGACCATACCACTAATTTAACAGTATCGTCATACCCAAGATACTCCCTGAACGAAGAAAGATCTCCGGTGTAATACAGCCGCTCATCCCGAAGCGCTATTTGCACTGGGGGGCGACCACCATCGACGTTAACCCATCCGATTTCAATTTCACCCGTCTTTTGGTCTATCGAGAACTGAGCGGAAAGTATGAGAATTTAAATTGGTTAGTGTGAGATTGAACAGACGATTGATGTCTCGAGATATGACGCAGTGCTCGTATCATGGAACGGCTGGTCACCTTCTGCGGCTGGAGAAATGATTAGGCTGAGAAGATTGTTCCGAGATTTAGCACGTACTTGATATAGTGGTGTGACGGGCAAGGTGAAAGCTGAAACAATTAAAAACTTGAGAGCAAGGAGGTGAAGTAACACATACTTTTTTGATCCCAATCCTAGATCTCGTCCATACAACCCAGTCGAAACACACATCCGTATATTTGTCGAATCCTTATCCCCGATAACTTGAACTTATGTACAAGCTGGTAAAAAAAGTGGGAATAAACTCACCGCAACCATTATTTCCGCCATAAATCCATTTGTCGTATAGGTATACTCCACCGCCTCCTTTATGGTTGGGACAATCTTGTGATTGCTGAGATATCCGAGTAGCGGTCCCTCGACATTATCGTCATGGATCGCGATATAACCAGTGGATGCCCTGTGGCCGCAATTGGTGAACCAAAACGTAGTACGAGACCAAATGCTCGCTTACTGGACCGAGGAGAACGATGCTGTGTAGATATTGAGGATCAGAAACGATTTTTCAGACGACTAAGTATTCACCCATTCCACTGCCCTTATTTTTAGGCTTAGCTTTCTTTCTCATCGCCTTCGGGGGTATCGGTGACATTCCGAGGGCTTTCCGCTGCGCATTTCGTTGGAGTTCGGCAGGCGTGTAGAGGCCTTCGTCATACGCATCTTCGGCCTGAGCCACAACAACGGAGAGGAAGAGGAACAGCAGGCCGAAAACCAAGATGACTTTCATCGATGTTCAAGTTGACGCCAGGTGTTGACGCAGTGAATATAAACAATTTGTAATCACGAATGACATACATGTAAGGCACAACTACCTAGAATGCGGGTAATTCGGGCGTATCAAGGGGTACCACCTGCCAGTACCACTTGACTCGGACAATTTTCAGTGAAGCCAGAGGCCCTGCAATTCCATTATCCATTCAATCCTGGAGAACAATAATAGGAGCTAACGCAGCGAAATGTTTCAAGTGTCAATTGTTACTTATCCCCACGATATGTCATGTTTCGACAATCACGTAACAATTTTCAATTTATGCATGCGCGTCTCATTCTGCCCTCAATGATGTACTCGTTCTGAATCGTATAGGCAATGCATAAAGTTTCTGTGCCTCACAACCATGCATAGGCTTTGTGCTGTGTACTCCAATAAAGCAATACTTACTAGTCTTTCTGCAAGAATTGATTGCCGAACAACTCGCGTCGACGCCGTCACAACTTTCTGACGGAATGACTGGAAAAGTTGGGCCACGATCATGATATGATGATGTCATGTGAAATCAACTTGTTCCTCCAAAATCTTCCACTAGAATTTAACTAAACACCCTTTGACAGACGTGCAAGTCAGCGTACCCAGGTTATACTGCTCTGTATGTAGTCATGCAAGGTGGGTGTTTGGGTTAATGCGGGGCATCAATATTTATTTTTGGCAGGCAAGGAGCGTCAGGCACAGAATTCCGCCACTGGTTTCCGCCTGGTCTCCCGGGTCACGGTTGCGTTTCCGGCAGGATGGATGGATATGGAAACGTTCAAATTCTCTTCTACTTACCTTTCATTAATTTGCGTGCCAGCACAGCCTTTGGTTGATCGATTGAAATTGGAAATTGACACAGCTAGTCGAACTGTTAACGGCCATACGGGATGGCATGTTACAGGTTAATCCCATGCCATAATCTATCTTCGATCATCGGTCGATGACCGGTGGGGCCGAGTCGTCGCAAGTCAATGCAGCCTAATCCACCCGGTGAATATCGCTACAAGCCTCAGTTTTTCCAGAAATGTATATATAGAGGTGAGAAGATCAATAATAACCTTGCTTCCCCTTCCACTTTCCGAGTCTCCCTTTAACGAACTTGAAAGCCTTTCCTTCAACAATGTGGGGTGCTAGCGCTGTACTGCTGTCCCTCGTCCTCTCATTTTCTGCTCTCGCTGCGCCAAGTTCGAAGGTCTCTGGGTGTAATATCTCAATGGCCAAGCTGCGGTTGCCTGCCCATCAAACTGTACTCGCGCCGCCCAAGGAAAAACCTTCCTTCATCAGCGTCGCCATTGGTACGCAAAACTACACATGCGGGACCAACGGACAGTATACGTGCGTTGTTTCTGACTCTTTTGTTGTCCAGCGCGTCATTTCTTCTCACAGTAATGTTGGTGCCGTCGCCGAACTATTCGACATCTCCTGCTTCTATGGTACTCCTTTTTTCAACGGCGTCCAAGATCCACTCTTCGCTATTTGGAACATTACTGACCCATCCGTGACCCCGCAAACGGTCATTTCACTTCTCCACGGGACGAACACGCCCGTTATACTCGGTGAGTAGCATGATTCCCAAGTTGGATATCGTGTAACATAGGTATTACAATTCAGGACAGCACTACTTTATCAAGAACCCGGTTACTGGAGCAGGGCTCAGCCCTAAGTGGGACTTCACGTCGCAAGGCGCGAATGCAGGCAATCCCAATGCTTTCGTGGTTGCTGCTGCGGCTGCTACTCTCCCCGCACCCACGGGACCGCAGGATATTGCCTGGGTCAGATTGACCAATGTTCAGGGTGATCTAGCACAAGAGGTCTACAGAGTTGATACCAGAGGCGGACAGCCTCCCGCTTCGGTATGCATTGTATGTCTAATATTTGTGCTCTTATCAACTTTGATTTGCAAGTGTACGCCTGGGTCCGCTAATATTACTGTGAAGTATGCGTCGAAGTACTGTAAGTGGTCATAAATAAGGCCTGTTGTTCAACATCGACTCAGACACGCTTCAGGGCTCTTTGGTGGAACGGTAGCTGAGAATATTACGACACACAACCTAGAGGCCTAAATCTTTGACCTTGACACTTATCCGTGTCGAGTGTCGACCTTTTCATTTTACCACACAATTTCGTCACTTTCTGAATTTCTATAGTTAATGACCATATTTAAAGGACTCTTGGACTTCCCTACTACAGTAGGCATACTTACTACTATTGACCCAATAGTGCAACTTCAAGCCTGAATCTTGCACTTCCCATTTTCTGTAAATCATATGTCGCTTAATGTTGAGTTTACAAATGGACTATACATGTTGGCATGCTCTTAAATATCTTTCAGAGGTGGTGGCGGATGTGGTGCGTTGCCATGATCCTCTGAGTCCATCAGCGATGCTGGTATTTCCAGTCAATAGTGACAAATAGCTATCAAAATGTTATATAATGAGATCTGATTAAATACTTTTATCTTTACACTACAAGTAATTTATTACCAGAGCTAACATTCCGATGTTAAAGCAATATTTGAGCTCTGGGGCATCTTATACAAGTCACTCTTGTAGCTAACTGTGGCTCCATTGCCAGAATTGGATCCTCTTGTCAAATATACTCAAACAACTTAAAACACCAATAATGCACAGATAAACATTTTCAGATGAACTCAATTCAACTTTTTAATATAGTTATTTGTTGATATTGTTGCCAAGAGTATGAAATCTAGGAGGTTTGAACTAATTGAGACTGCATGGCCACAACCTGGTGGACTCAGCAAGATACAAAAACCTGATCAAGACCTCAGCCACAAATAAATACTGTACTGGGGCGGGAAGTGGGCCACCTAAGAAAAATCAGTGCCTCACATGAGATGGACAGACCTTTTGGATTGTTTGATGGGCTAGGATCGCAGACAAACGTCTTACAAGGAAGATGCACAACAGCTGTAATTTTAGAGGAGGCTATCATCGTGCTATGAATATTTTCGTGGGGTGACTGCCAAAAGGAGAAAGTCGGCGATCTGGGCCACCCGTGGGAGTCTTTCCTGGTGGTTCAACCCTCCCCTTCGCGACGCCATTCTGAATGAACGAGAGCACCGTTACACTTCAAACTTGGGGATCATATTAACTGGTATGTAATCTATCCGTCATTCAAGTGTTTGGGGTATCTGACTGTTTTCCACGCCTAGGATTTCGACGTCTTGGTGGTTCTGCCTGGGTCTCAATAGCAGCGGATTGTGTCATCGATGGCACCTCAATACCTCCATCCTGTGCATTCAAACTACCCTCAGCTACCCTCGGCATCAATCTAATTCCAAATTCAGCACCTATGGCATGTTCTCTCTCACTGTCTTCTTGCCGAGATTCTGGCTCATTCCCCTCAACAGCATTTCCATCACCAGAAGTTTCAACATCTCTAACATCTCGACTCTCGAGAGGACGATGGTGAATAAGTGGGCGAGGCTGTGGCCGCTGGGTAGGAGGGTCCCTCTCGACTTCTGCTGTCACCTCATCATCAGCCCCTCTGACAGCTGCCTTCTCATGGTGACCTTGAATCACCCGAACAGGACGTTGTCGGCGTGACCTAGGGATTGGAATCTCTGCTTCACTCTTGGAATCAGAGTCGGAGCTGCTGTCTGATGACTCAGTCGTCCTGAACAACTCTGAATCCAAATCCAAATCCAAATCATCTGTGTCGGCATTGGCACCACCT
>QLOK01041683.1:0-18520 GCA_003313805.1 Tricholoma flavovirens
AGGAGTACTTACCTTGGCAACATCATGTTCAGCCCGGGATAGCTTGTGAAAAGGCCAAACACTTGGCAAGACTTTAGTCAGAAAATAGTAACGTCGCCAAAAGGGGCGTACGAAGGATTCCAAGCTAGAACGTCATTAGTTGTATAAGCATTCTTGAAGCCATAGCTTCAGGTGGTGATGTGTTATTAGGATATGATAAGAGTGCGTGAGATTACGCACTCGTTGGCAACTTGACGAACAGTGTCAAGTTTTCCTCCAAGAACAAGTACAGCTTGTTCTGAATATTCATGTGAGATCTTACGAAGAATGGTGTGTGCTTGTATGCACTGTTTAGGCTCAATCTACAGTCGACACTGAATGACGACAGAAAGCCGTGTATATGTGAACATGCCCACCTGCAATCCTAGCTGTTTCGTCAACCTCTGGGAACGTTCTTGTTCGCTGATGCCACCACCATTTGTCAACTACACGACTTGAGTGAATCTGAAAAAATGACTGCGAAGAGACATACAAAAACATAGGGTATTCTCCTGGAGGGCCGGGTGAGGGAGATTCATATGTACTCTTGGACGTGTCGCTTACTTTCTAAATGGGTTGTTGCCTTCAAGAAGTGCCAATGCACGCCGAGCAGCCGGCAATACATCTGCCCCACGAACAAGAACGCCGTCCTGTAAAAGTTGCGGTCAGCAAAGGCAAGGTTATGAGTGTACATCATCTTCTGAACATACAATATCAAACACAAATGCTAGGGGTGGGACCGAAACGTTGCTTTGGATAGAGTGAGTGACTAACAATTCGGCAAAATTGTAAAATCATTGATTAGAACCACAACACGTAATGCGCACGTCTTATATGCATGGGAGGGGTGCGACATAAAGGAAAACAGCGAAACGGTACCATGGTAGTACGCAACTTATATACTAGTATATGATGAACATGGCGGCAGGGCCTCGTAAGTTGGAACGATCATGTGACTGCGTTACGCCTCCGTCGCTGTACTAGTAGTTGCAGCGCCAGTGACTCCGAGTCGGAGACGTCTCGCGCCGTTCAAGTTGACTGAAAACTTCCCCGAGTCGACGGTTGGTGCGCAAATGGCAATCTAACATAATTCTAACATGTAGGCTGTTACTGATCCCTATCATTCCCAGCACTACACACATGGTTCCCTTTAGATCCACTCTTGCTGCAAATTCACCTTCGATATCATTAGAAAAAGGAACTTATAGGATGCGTGCACCCCATGCAACGTCCTTAAAACAACCTTTTCCCTCCAAACTCTTCGCGCAAGAACAACGACCAAAATACCCAAAGACTCCATACATGACAATAGTCGTCCTTCTTACGTTTTCTTGCGTGTCCTGTTTTGGGATGGCCTACTATCTCTTTGTCTCGAGGTGGGAGGCTCGTATGCCAATTCGGCAATCGTATGCTGATCAGGAGGCCAAAGTCGTCGCCATGGAATCTAGCGAACGAGTTTCATTCGATCCAAACGAGCGATTTTTAGCATACCTGCCCCATAGTGGGTTCCATAATCAGCGCATTGCTTTTGAAAACGCCCTTGTCCTTGCTCGTTATCTCAATCGAACTCTTCTTGTCCCTCCAATTCGCCTCGGCTACAAACCTCTTCGCTATGTTAATTTCGATGCCCTTGCTCAGTTTCTCGTTTTATCGCACAAGGACGGTCTTCGCCATTGTTCTCGAGTCGTGCTTCACCTTCCCTTACCAGTAGAATGTGCTGATTACTTTGCTTATACACACCTTTCTTGGGAATGGCTGGTCAACTTAACCGAGGTCAAGGCTCATCAACGACTAATCCATCGTTGGAATATGACCGATGATTGGATTTACGAGCATCTCATGATACGCGACTCGGATGTTGTCCTCATCAAGGACCACACACCTTACCAATATCGCTTCTTAGATACAGCTGCTGACACTTCGCCTCCCAATCATAAATACGTCGAAAGCATATTCCTCCCCGATCTGGCCTTGTCCAAACAACGTCTCATCCAACTAGGGACGCTTTTTGGCTCTTCACGCCTGCGTCTGAGGAATACAACGAACATTTTCATCCGTGGTAGAATTCGCCAGAGTATGCGTTACACCAATCCAACTCTCGTCGGTGTGGCGCAGTCCATCTCAAGGTCCATTGGCCCGGCTTACGTTGGAGTGCACTTGCGACTTGGTGATGGCCGTTTTCAGGCGCACGGAGAAGACAACACGCGATTGATCTGGTGGAGGGTTGTACGTGAGGTCCTCGGGTACACATCTGCAGAGGCACAAAATCTGGAATGGACACTTCAGGCTTCAGCGGCTTTCGACTCACGCAGCAAGTTATCTGCTCCACGTATCACTGTCACTGTCGATTGGAATGACACGAATAGTGACTTGTCTTACAGGCAGATATGGAATCGGTCACCTCACGGCCTACGGTGCAGGGCTAGTCTCCATACTCAATCTCACCTCCTTCGACTGAATACACCAGTATTCATATCGACCGACATTGAGGCACCCGCCGTTCATCCTTTGCTCCGGGGATTCCACAAAACGTTTCCTTGCATTTTCTACTTATCCGACTTTCCCGCTGACATTGCACGCTTGGAACATTTGAAAAATGCCGACGACGGACTAATGCTGAGCGACTTTTTGCTCTCGTTTGTAGATGCCATGGTCGTAGCGCACGCTTCAACCTTTGTGGGCACCGAGCAGAGTACATTCAGCCGTTTTATTCAAGATGTTTTATGGAGGACCTATCATAACAAAAATATCGTGCAGAGGGGTTAAATAATTGAATTACTGAGAATACGTAATAAACAGGTTCGGAGCAAATATCATGTGACTGGATCTTCCGCCACTGAATAACTTAGAACTATCTTTCAAATGCAGATTGATGTTCTTGATTCTTGAGTTGTTCGTGTTGTGCTCCAAATTATAAAATTCCGAGGACACTTAAATTTCAAATAGTGCATGCCAGTGATTGATTTGAAAGAAAAGTTTCACCCAAACACAGTAGTAGTGGTATATTCTATCATTCCAGAATCAAATTTAGACACCACTTTCGAAACACTGATGTGTGACTGTTTCAAGTTAAACATTTATTTCTGTATTGCCCCGAGTACGCATCATGCGTTGCACCACATCAGATGTTTTGATTCTGATCACGTATCAGATTCATATAAATCAAATCTATGAATAACTTTGCTTTGTTATGCAAAGGCTGTTGCGATGGCGGTTGTTATCATGGATCAATTTGCTCTCCTGATGCAAAACTTGTGTATAAAATCACCTCCGTTGTTACTCTTTCTTCCCAACTATAAGCCAGCTCACGTATCTTAGCCTTGAAGGTAGTGCGTTGAGAAACCATCGATCCAGCTATGTCTACCGGTGCCTCTGTTGACATGCACGTGGCTGTGCCCGCTTTGGTTACCGATGCTCTAGGTTCCCGTCCCAATGGTGGACAGGGTCCTTCGGCTTCAGGTTTCCCATCCGTTGCGCAAGGTCTTGATTTATGGCTCGAGAATTTCCGCAAGTACGAGGCCACTCTGGTTCGTATCTTTTTTTTCCCTAAGATTATATCGCCCAATAAGTACACTATCATGTAGCAAGAGGTCACTGCGACCTCGATGGAAACCAAGTTCAAAGCTGAACTTGGCACTATCGAGCAGTGTAAGTAGTTATCGATACTGTCATCCGTACCACTACTCAAGTGTTTTGTAGGGTTCAAGGTTTTGTCTGAGGCTGAGCGGACGGCTTCGATATATACCCTTCTACTGCATTCCAATCAGGATCAAATCAGGTTCTTCATTTCTGTTCTGCAGCAAATGATCCGTCCAGAAGTCGTGAACCTTAGTAACGGTATGTTGACCGTAAATCCTGCGATCACCTGTCCACCCACTAATCGTCCATCCTAGTTACCACCGAGGACAACGCTAAGCCTAAGCAAAGCGTCAGAAATACACGGCCCCCTAGTTTGAATCTTCCTCTTCCTGGGTCACCCACTACCCCGCGGTTTAATACACCCACCCCTGCGAAGGATGCAGCACCTCTCAGCGAGGAAGATGGGAAAGGTAGTCGCAACGCTCAGTCCCAGCAGTCCGACAACAAGGCGAACGATTGGCCCGGTATGAATATTACACCACAGGGGGCCGGTGATGGAATCAAAGAACCTGTCAGTGCAGAACAGGATATCAGCAGGCTTCCTGGGATTGGCATGATGAGCCCTTACCACCTTAACATGATTGCGAACGCGGGACTTTCGAATGAGGCACAACTTTTAGCGGTCCAGTTGGTGATGGGTGGGTTGGTCCAGCCCGCCAAATCACCTTCGCAAGCCCAGCGGCAGCCTCAGCCTAGAAATCCGACACAGCTGGGAGAAGCGAAGAATTGGCGTACACCTACTAGTGCGAAATATCCGACGAGCGCTTTGAGAAGTAGCGGCTTGCGGAGCAGCGTGCTTAAGAGTGCTGGATTAAAGAGCGCTGGGTTGCAAAGTGCCGGGCTAAACAGTAGTGGGCTGGACACCCCGAATAGCTCCGGGTCCCCACGCATAGAGGATTTCGATCCGGAAATGTTGAAAGACATTCCGGGCTGGTTGAGGAGTTTAAGACTGCACAAGTACACTGCATGTTTTGATGGATTGCCGTGGCAGGAAATGGTCGTGCTTGACGATTCGACTTTGGAGTCTAGAGGAATCGTCGCCCTGGGTGCACGGAGACGGCTACTTCGCACGTTTGAACACGTACGCAAGGTAATGGGAATGGAAGACCCTAACAGTGCGACCCCTACTACAAGTACTCTGGCCCCCGAAACTCTTCCCAACGGTTCGGAAGAAAGCCAAAGCAAAACCCCACGAAGTGCCGTTGCATTATCGAAGCTGTCGGTGGATTCGCCGGTTTTCGTTCCCTCGGTCGGGCTTGTACCTCACACCGCTGCGCCAACGGTATCTGTTATTCCGCCGATTGAGGCGTAATCTCACGGTGTCACAACGTTAACCCATATCGTAATAGTTGACGGGTACGCTTTTCGAGAATATATAGCCTGGTTTTGCAATTGCTGGTATTAAACATATACATGTTCACGTTCTTTACTGCTAGAATGCAGATATCTGATAGAAAGGGAGTTGAAGCCATTTGAAGATGCAGCCTTGTTCGTTCGTGCCCTGATCGGGGCACAAAGGCACCGATAACCTCATGTAAAGAATGATACGACTACTACCCTTTCGCTTCCAACATATTTTGCTGAACCGTCAACATTACTTCCCCTCTAATTCTGTGCTGTTGGGTTGTCCCTTGGGCTCTTTTTGGTCGGCACGGTCATTTTATAGATTCTTACTCTATCCAGTCGCGTGGATGTCAAAGCTTGCTACCAAAAATCCGTTGGCTGCGTCACATGCCAGTGGGATCCATAATCCGTCAGGGAGCATGACGCCCATACAGGACCTCGTCCATGAGTCTTTTGCTCCAAAAATCGCGGTTCACGATAGGGACACCATTACTACAGAGTTCCCCCACTCTAGAACTGCTCAAGCGAAGACCGGTCAATTTCCAATCGTTGGTCAAGAAGGGGATGAAGCAGCATGGGGTTCCAACTTCTGGGTTACTTTGGTTGATCCGCAGGTGGGTCATATATCACGGACTCGGAAGCCTAACTGCATCTCGCTCCCCAGACCCAAACGTCTTTTTTCGCATGTCCCGCGACCGGCCAAGTAAGCTGGGATCCTCCAATTGGTAATTTTGTGTAGGCAGCTCGTCATTTCATAAAGCCCTTGAATAATGTTTTGCGTCCAGGCTGCCGCCCAGTACGGAAGGCGAGTGGTGGGAACTTAGTGATGATTCGCGCGGTGGGCTGCCTTATTACTATCAAACAAAAACAGGCGAAACTGTCTGGGAGCGTCCGGCGGGGTTCATTATACCACTGGGAATTATCCAAGCAAGTCCGCCTGTCTCCCTCGTATCGTATCTAATCAGATGTTCAGAACACCGCTCTGGGCCGACGGCTCTCGACACGGCTCTCGAAATCATTTACACAAGAACCTAACTACACAAATCAAAGCGATGCGTTGGAAAAACCTACCTTTCGACGTTCACGATCCTCTGTTGGCGAACATGACAGAGTCCACAGTCCCAGCCATATACGCCAGACACGCTCCAGTCACTCTGCCCCTGGTCGTGGCGGAAAGAAGCCATTGCCTGTACAGAGATCTTATTCCGGCGAACGACGCAATGTCTCGCATGGTCGGCCACACGTCCTTGGCCAGCAGCTGACTCCCATACCTGGTTCTGATGTTTCTGGCTCGCGTTCCCCTTCCCCCTACGAATCTGTCACTCTAACTCCCGCTATTGCGAACGATACCCCTCATTCCTCTTTGAAATCTCCCAACGGAACTTCCAATGTAGACAACTTTCATATTCCACATTCACTTTCTCGTACGCAAGCAAAATCCTCCTCTTACGTGGCTCATCGTCCTCGTCCTGCTCAAAGTTTGAATGCTGCATTGGAAAAGCTAAAGACCTCCAATTCAGACAGCGGACATGATTCCATTCAAAAATCGCCGACGTCGCCTGCCAGTGATTTGAGTATAGCTAGCGGTTCAATCAGCACACATGGCCATGAAAGGTTAACTGTCACGATTCAAACGTCCGATCTTACCCATGGCAGTAATATACCACCTTCGCCCCAACGACCTATCCCAACAGTTCCCGGTAGTAAACATCCTGGGGCGCGGCGCGGCGCCCCTGTTCCAACTGTAGGCGGTAAGGGTATCAGCAGACCCATACCCAACCACGGTGAGTATCCGCATGTATTCGATAGAACACATGCTACAACTGCAACGATGTCGCAGCTGCTACGTTAGATATGAGCCCCGTCAAAAATAGGGCGACTGGAAACCCCATTCCTGTGGAACTATCCGTTCGGCCGATAACGGAGCGCATTCAAACTGCAACACTCAATTCGGGGTATGACACCAAGTGCTTTTTAAAGATATTACTTATGGTATCTACCTGTGATAAACAGGACATATCCTATTCTCCCAGACGATCTTGCGTCAGATATTCAGCAATTTTCTCAGTCTGAATTTGCTAAACAATACTTTTCTACCCATCGGACTGGGTTCATCTTCCGGCGGAGGGTTCCGGTGGCCCAAATGATGACATGGCAAAAGGTGGCTTGAATCTCTATATTCACTCATAAACTAACTATCTTGTAGGCCCCGCTTACTTCCCCGTTACTTACCTTAAATCGATCCCTGAACAAAGAGGCCGTCAAAATTTTCAAAGTCGTTCAACACATTATGGGTGATAGAGAGCGTGAACGGCCCGCTGGCCTCCGCCTCCCTCCCGAAAACCACATTGTCATGGTCAGCTCCCATAACACATCGACTACCTCTCTAGCAGGGAGCCCCACTGGCACGCTTGAGGAAGAACGCTGGCTCCTTGGTGAAGGTCTCACCCATGGCGAACTTCGAGATGAGATATACTGCCAAGCCATGAAACAACTCACCAAAAATCCTACTACGTAAGTGATTCTTGCCTATGCGGCTTGCTATCATCAACCTTTCACCAGGGAAAGCATTTTTAAAGGATGGCAGATGTTATGTGTACTATTAATCACCTTTCCTCCGTCCAAGAATTTCGAGACCTACCTCCGCTCATTCATCCAGAAGCACATATCTCAACAGGAAGGAAGAGTAGATGTTATGGCCAAATATTGTCTACGCCGGTTGGAGTATATTACTAAGAAAGGCCCACGAGGTAAACCGCCTACTATTGCGGAGATCGAGACTGCTTCAGTGGGTCCTATCATTACCTACTTCAACATCTAAACTAACCTCATCATATCCAGGATGCAGCATTTCATCCATCCACGTTTGGAGAATCACTTGATGCGATCATCAGGCTGCAAGAACGAAACTATCCACAACAAAAAGTACCCATTATTTTGCCATTTCTCGCTGATGGAATACTCGCCCTGGGAGGCCCCAAGTCAGAAGGGATCTTCCGGGTTCCTGGGGACGCAGACCTGGTCTCAGAGCTCAAGCTCCGTATCGATCGTGGCTACTACACGTTAGACGGCATCACAGATCCTCATGTCCTTGCATCGTTGATGAAACTTTGGCTGCGCGAACTCTGCGACCCACTTATCCCAGAAGAGATGTACAATGAATGCATCACAAGCTCAAAAGACGTGGAAGCTTGCATTCGAATAGTTGAAAGACTACCCACGATCAATAGGCGGGTTGTATTGTTTGTGGTTAGCTTTCTTCAGCTGTTCTTGGAAGACAGGATCCAGAACGTGACAAAGATGACACCTGCCAACTTGGCATTGGTGATGGCACCGAATCTACTACGCTGCAATTCCGACTCGATGTCAATCGTCTTCACGAATGCCCAGTAAGCACTTTTTCGTACTGATCAATCTCCCTTAATCCAACTCCTCTATTCTAGGTATGAACAAATTTTTGTTTACAATTTACTTCTTCACCTAAAATGTGGCGAAGTGGATGATAATTATGCTCCTGTTCATGGTCTTGGCGCTATACCTTCGATACCCGCATCTAGGACGTCTAAAACCCGTTCCAGATGGCCACAACATTAATGGAGTAGAATTTTGTGATTATACTGGAACAAGGTGCAGCACTCTGATTCAACAAGCCGTTACCTACCAATATAAAAATCAAACGAGAGGGTATGCCCAGTAGTACATGCTGAGTGCAAGAATCTTACAGTCGCCTTTTTGCGTTTAGTACATCTCACCTTTCGAGCGAGGCTAGACACGTTTTGGAAGTGTGCGTGAATGTCCTACGGCGTTTGTAATTTGTGCGTTCTATCTGATGGGGGGGGGACACAGACCCTAAATTTAAATTCGCTAGATGAGATACCGTCATGATAGAAAAATTTCCGTGCACAATAGTTGAAGTGGAGCCCCTGCACTACTAGGCTTATTACAAGTGTTCAATGACAGTAAGCTCTGTTATCCATCAGTGTTCGCCAAACCGAGCGGCAGGTTGTGCGTCGTTTTTGACACGAATTTGCTAGTGCCACATTGACCTTTCCTTCGGCTGAGATCTTCCCATTGGTCGAAACCCCAGTTGTCGTCCGCTTTGTCTGCAAGAGGTAGGGCCTTCCACTCGTCCCACCTAATCGACCTCTGTGGATAGCTTGCTCCCTTCGATATGGATGACGTTGGTTTAGCAAACAATTCATCTATTCTGGCCAGCAAGTTCCAGACCTCCCCACTGCCAAGTTCAGATTCTTCAGCCCATAGATTGCGCTGCCCGATTTCTCTCCGGACTGTTTCAGCCAGTTTCCGTGTCCGCGAATCAAAGTCTACTCCGTTGACCAACATCTCCTCCAGAGCATCGTGGACCCCCTTCACATCGTGGAAGCATTTCCAACGAGTTTCGACTAGTTCGTTATATGCGTGTGTCGAGCAACCAAAGACGTATGAAGCTATTGAGAGATGCTGAGCATGATCAAATATCGCTAAAGCAAGATGGGGGTCGTGGTACTTGTCGCGAAAAGCACGCATAAGAAGGGCCACCAAGTGAGAGTAAGTGGGAGGCTGTAGCATAGGTAACTCTTGGGGAGTCCCAGATTTTGAAGCTTCGGAGATGGCCTGCCGCGCTGCTGCTTCATAGCGCTCCGACTCCCCGAAAACATGATGTAGGGCCCATTCTAGCAGTTGCTGGTCGGTTTCACATATATCCATGGCCTCTTTCTTACGATCCAGTAGTTCATTCGACTCTGTGGTCCATTTCAATTTCTTTGAATGCCTTCGAAGCTTTCCAAAAAGGTCACTGATGCCGCCTCTCCCTACCCCAATGTTGGAATCAACCATATCCCCCGAGTCAGACGTAGTTTTCTTCTCAGCGACGGCGTCGAAGATCATGTTGAACATCTCGTCAAAGGCATTGATTTCACGAGCAGTCATAGTTTGTGGCCGGCGACGCCTTGGTGGAGATGACCGAAGTTGATTCCGCATTGTTGAAGGCAGCAGCGGAGGCATTTCGTCTACATCTGAGAATACGTGGTCCCATGCCGATTCTCCAGGAGAGAAAATAGACTTTAAGTCCGAACTCGAAACCTCTCTAATCCAAAGATGAGAAATGCAAGTGCTCAGTAAGAGAAAAATACACACCGAGATGATGCAGCGTTTTGGGTTGATAAGTTTTTCAAGGAGGGTCGTAAGAAGCGTAACTGGCAAGGATCTCGAGAATATGTGCCTTGATACGAGAGTTCGGTAAGCTGCTGGGCGTGTTGAGCAGTGTAATGTGGTTTGCCTTACCCGCAAAATACCGGGACAAAAAATATCGACCCAGCATGGATGTTGTGATTATACTATCATTATAGTAAGATCACACACTGAAAATTGGACTTCCACCATAGACAAGTCATACTCTTAGTCTTAAAAAGCACAAGTATTACAATTCTTATACCTAATCTCTGGGAGCGATACGGATGCGTAGTGGCAAGTTCTCGCCTTTCTCTTGCTCTCCTTCAAGCGTCGGAAGCATTACCAAACAAGCTTCCCGGCGCAGCCTGTCAATATCTGGGGTAGTGGAGAGTTCGAAGTTGTTGATTATCTCCACAGCAAGAGATTGGACCTCGTACAGAGCAAATCTCCAGCCTATGCAGGTCCTCACTCCACCAGCAAACGTCAATCTGACATTCATCGTGAATCAGAAGTGCCATTCATGTCCTCGAACGAACATCATACAAATTGCCATAAACGCCTAGAGACGGAGTTTTCTTATCCGCATCCTTCCTGAGCCATCTTTCGGGGTTGAAGACATGTGCATCTTCCCCAAACATCTCTTGGTTTCTAGAACAGTGAAGTGACATTGAGCGTGCTATCGTCGATAGTCTACGTGGGAAACCAGACCTGTGGTACCCGGCAATGGAAGCAATAATTTTAGTCCCCTTCGGTATCGGGAGCTGGGAAACTAAATCTCCAGTGTTTGTCCGGATGGGCTTGGAAAGAGGGAGCACGTCATCTTGTGCAGCCTGACGATAGTTCTGATAAATGGGTGGGTGAAAACGCATGCATTCCTGTAAAAATTGTGTTCAGAGATTGCGTGGGAAGTCATCTACCACGCACCTTCAGTACAGCCGACAGATATGACATGCTTTCTAGATCTGCAGCTGTAAAATCAGAGCCACCCTGAACATCGATGCCTCGTTCCGTGGAGCGTATTTCAGCGCGAAGTCTAGCTTGGACGTCTGGGTGTCGTGCAAGTTCCAACAGAACCCAGCACAACGAAGTCGCGCTTGTTTCGTGACCAGCAAGGAGGATAGTTCTAGTTAGTGTAAGAGGCAGGGCAGAGGTGACCCATTGACAAGCCACTAACCGCATCTGGGCCAACATCTCTTCATTGGTCAGTTTAGTGGTAGAGTATTTGGACGCGTTGGCCTTCACTGTTGAAAGTCAGCATGTTCATCATCAAATACTGAGTGGCAACTAACCAAGTAAACTGAGAATATCCTTGTTACCTTTATCTTGAAGGAGTGCATCCGCTTTGGAATCAAGGAGTGCTCGAGTAACGGCATTCGCTAACTTTGCTGTGTGCCGAGCATGGACAAGATTCTTACGCTGTGAGTATTTAGACATCAGCTGAAGAGTCCAGACAGGAAGTACTGTCTGCATAAGGATAGTTGACTTGGGCGGAGAACCTAAAGTATCGGACCTGAGAAGACGGGTATATCAGTAATGGCTTGCCAAAAGAATGAGACACCTGCATAAGCCCAAAATAGGCCTTCATGAATGCGTTGTCTGTTTGAGCCAATGCACCAAACTGATAGTCGAAGGCCGCTGTGATAAATGGTCTGTGAGACACGTACACTGATCTGGAGGATATACTGTCGATATTCAACCTTCGCCGATGGAATCCATGGTTGCACGAGAAAGCCAAGAAGCGACATTCAGCACAGCAGACTGGTCAACAGAACTCGTGAGAATATCAGTCCATTGCACGGTTAACTGATTATAATCTCTGTCATTTCGCTACTGAAGCAACGGGTGCAAGGCTGACCTCCGCGCCGACTTTTCGGAAGATGGGTACGAAAGCTTTTGACTCTGGAGCTATGAGAATACTGTCAAGAACACATGTCATGCTGGAAAAACAGATGTAAAGACACCTCCAAAACCTGGCAGCATAACTTTTCTTTGCCTTCTGTGAACTTCACCTTTTACGTAGTCGATCAGCACAACAAGTAGCTAGTAGGGGGGAATCCGCTTACCGTCTGCCCAAATAAGCCCGCGACCCATTAATATACGAGATATCTCGGTCCTCTCTGGCCATTTCGGAAAGCCATATCCTGAATATCCAGGCGGCATTATCGTTCAGAGCTCAGTTAAAAATAGATGCTGTACTCACCAGAAGTATGAAATATGTATTGAAGGGCCTTCGGGTCAGAAATTAAAAGTCGATTTTCCTGTAAATGGGAGGAATAAGAGTCGTAACACGATCCTGGAGAATTCCTCACCCCAAATGGTCCCTTGACACGAACTACATCGCCATATTGATGCTGATACCTGAAGTCAGGCACTCCCACTTGACTCTGGAAAATTTCAGGCAGATTTCCTAACGCACGGGAGTTAGCATCTCCAAAATGGATGTACGGCAAAATTTCACCGAGTAGAAATGACTCGGGGTTTGGCCCTGGAATATGAGAAATTGATACTCGGGTGTACCGTCGATAGCCGGTATAAAGGATAGCGAAGATGCCCAAAATATAGATCAACGTCTAGAGAGAGGATTAGAGTTATTAATA
Organism: Tricholoma flavovirens; assembly: GCA_003313805.1. Taxonomy (NCBI): domain Eukaryota; kingdom Fungi; phylum Basidiomycota; class Agaricomycetes; order Agaricales; family Tricholomataceae; genus Tricholoma; species Tricholoma flavovirens. Next base: position 12,771 of record QLOK01041683.1, read on the forward strand.
TCTCGCCTGCCAAGTTGACCATACTGACGGCTCGTCCGTGGCTGAACTCCTGTATCATGTAATGGCCAACTTGAAGAGCCATATGGATCGCGCGATATGGAAGAGATTAAAAGGTGACACCTGGAGATGAGGAGAGAAGGATGTGATCCCGTTGTGATCCCGCAATCACTGGCATGATACAGGCTGCTACTATCGCATGGCATTGATTGGTACGATAGCCTCGACGACGTCACGTGTCTTGGGTGGATTGAGTCGAAAGCTCAGGCTGGCACTGAGGTCAGCACATGATATATATTTTTAAATGATGTCCGAGCAAAGTTTTATTGAAGAATAACTGTCAAATTCAAATGTTGATAGCAAGACAAGTGACAGAGAATTGTTCACAAAGTGGACAATCAGCCAGAAATCAGATGCTGCAATGCAGACATTGATTGATGGCTGATGGTGATGCCCCTAGACAGTAACTTTGGCTTCTACACCAACTCACGCACCTCTGCATGGAGATCACAACATTTTATATTGTTGCATATAAGTACTATACATATATAGTTTGGCCTTGCAATGGATATGTGATGCAACCATGTTTTGAGTAGTGCTCATCATGGGTTTGCAAACCTGCACAGGTATGCGGGTGTGGGTCAGGTGGGTAGGGGTAAGGGTCTGCTGCAAGGTACCTGTTTGAAACCCATACCCATGCAGTGGGTACAGTGAGTCTTTTCTTTTTCTACTTGCACATCGCCAGTGCTATATTTACTGGTTTTGGCACTCAGATGAGTGCCACAAACCTTTTATTTACTTATCTACTGTTTGTATCTACTAATATACTTGACATCAGCAAAAATGTATGCATGATGAATAGATGTGATACATGTAAAGTAGCATGTATTCTTCAGAAGTCTGGTATTGAAACAATCCTGGTGATACCTAGTGTTGCAAACAGCTAAGCTGGTCAATTTTAAGAAAATTGTGATAGAGCCTCAAATAAATTATCTAAAATTCTGAAAATATTTGACAGGGTAGATGCCCCAAAGAGCCGGGGGTCCTCTGCCAACGCTAAGTGATACAGTTAGTTTTTGAAGAGATAATGACTGGCTCCCAAAATGGCTCAAATTTGTGGCCATTTTGGGAGCCGGTCAATATCTCAACCCCAGCTAGACGGATTGCTTAGTGTTAGCAGAGGACCCCCCCGGCTCTCTGGGATGTCTACCCAATCAAATATTTTCAGAATATTAGATAATTTATTTGAGGCTCTATCGCAATTTTCTTAAAATTGACCAGCTTAGCCATTTGCAACACTAGCACTGATAACTTGTATCACCTTGTGACAATATACAAGTTAATATGGATATCACCCATACATAACATTAACAGCCAATATATTACAGATGAAGACATGCATTTCATTTCACTTTAAGGAATTTATTATGCTAAAAAAACACATACAGCAAATAGTACAACAATAAGAGCACCAAGACTGTAGACATGAGCAAGACAAGGTACAGTAAGAAGAATCACCCCAGAGAATCAGCAGAGAGAAGGACAGAAGGAAAAATTGAGCCTGAGCAAAAATGAGCATGAGCAGTGAGAATTGGAGCAGAGAGAATCAGATTTACAGATGTGACAAATTTAATCACTTCGAACAACAAGAGGAAATTGGATAATGGACCCTTATGAAGCCTTCCTCAAGCATTTGAGTGGAACATAAGCATGTGGCGGAGGTGACTTGACTTCATCCTGCTTTTGGACCTTGGCATTTGGGTATTGCGACTTGCTGTGGGCATGCCAGACTGTGAGCCACAGTGGTTATGCTGATGACGAGGCAGCTCAATGTTGAAGTGTTTGTTGTCTTTATGTCTGGTGTCTGGCTGCTGATGAACTAGGTTTTGATCAAGATCTTGATGATCATAATCTTTGCATTGATTGTCTTGACAATTAGCAGTCTATGCGGTGTTGTGGACATGCTAGAACTCGATGTTTGTTACCTTCTTCCTCCAGATGATCTTCATGGTGATGTTGAGACACTTGCTGGTTGTTGTCATCATCACCATCGTCTTGCTGGGATGTGTAATTGTGGTGTCTATAAGATAAAATTTGAGTGAATGTACCTGCTGACATTCTTCCTCAGAGCTCCATTGTTCCAACACTTCATTCACTGCTTCTTCATCACTGCTGTGCTGCCCTGACTTCTTCTCAGCTACCATTCCACCATGCAAGGGTTTCCTTCACCCAGCGATGTTGAGGTTTAGCTTTGAAGAGTTTCACAATATTCTTGAAAAATGTGTCTTGATTGAAGTTGCCATCATAGCACTTCCATTGCTCCATTGGGCAGAGGAAGAAGCATGCCTAGAAGTAATACTGCTGGTAAATGAATAATGTACAAGGAATCAACTACATACCTGGACAGCTGTGTAGGTGATCATATGCCCCATGACTTCAGTAAGACCATGAATCTGTCCTTTTGAAGCTCTGGAACCTTTTGATTCACCTGTTATAGCTGATGAAAATGATATGTACATGAACGAGGACATATCCCCAACAAAGTCCTTTTCCCACCTGGTCCTCATCAAACTGTGCCTTGTCATACATGAAGGATGGCCATGCTGATGCTTTGATGTTGATCTGGCCATAATTTGCCTTTGTCATGAACAATCTCAAAAGAATTATCTACTTTTACTTCGGTTCAACACAAGAGATTGAAAACCTTATGAAGGATTGGAGTCAAACTCGTTCAACCTCTTTATGTGACAAAGGAGATGGGCAGTGCCTGGATGATTGAATCCACGTGAACATTTCATGTTTACTTTTGTGATGGGGGGTTTCAAGAAGTCTTCTTTGGTGTTAAATGGGATGTATGTGAGAGCTGCATATCAGATACTCCCAGTGTTGTCTTGTTGCAACGAGTCTGCTTGCAAGCTTAGCTACATACAGAAAATGTTTGTCAGTGCAAGCAGCAATGCATATAGTTACACACCTTTGAGATGAACTGGCCCAGCAAGTCTGGCACTTCCACAAACTCCAGAAGTACCTCCTCAAAGGTCAGAACAAGATCAAGAGCTTTTTGAAATATCTCATATTCTTTGTCAGTTGCCCTGAAAAAAAGATATTAGCAGTTTTTTTAGGTGCATACAATGATCAAACTCACTCTTCTTGAATGTTTGCATACATAACATGTAGAATGCTAATGAATGGGTCAATTCCAAGTTGAATCCATCTTACAGCATTGTAGTAGACTTTCAAAAGTTTGCTAAGAAAAGGTCAGTAAATTGTTCAAACCAGTGTTGAATCGTACTCACTATAATTTGCCATCTGAAGATGACTTTAGCTCTTTTACAATGGCATGCGCATGAGAGGAAGGCCGGTTATCTTGATGCTCAGTAGAGGGCATGATGGGGGTAGGAGGCAAGCGAGAGACATGACCAACTTAAAGGACTTTGATTGATTTTTGATTATCATGTCACATGATCATCGATGCGATGTGACTTGACACAATCACTTCACTCAAGTCCAACCACACTGGCCATGCTTTGTATAGCATGGCTAATAATTTTATTATTCATACTTATGGCTGTCATAAAATGTCCAGGGTGCAAGAAAAATTTTGAAACTAATGGTGGGCTCTCAACACACAGGCAGTATTGCAAAACAAGAATCACTGTGGCTACAAAACAGGTTTTGGAGCAACATCAAACCTCAGGTGATCCTCTTTTGAAGTGCAGGAGATTTGGGCAGAGGGCAGGGGGAGAAGAAGAGACAGTAGCTGCTGAAGAGACAGTTCAAGCTGTTGGTGAGGGATCAGTGCAGGCCACTGGTGAGGGATCAGGTACAAATGACTGTGACAGTGAGCCAGTGGAACCGGAGGAACCTCCTGTGCATATCTGCCATACTTACACAAAGTTTGGTCTATTTTTTACTAATCTAAGTAGCGAGAGCCATCTCCTCCACAACTTCACGAGTCTGGACGTCCAGCTCAGAAAATTCGATTGCTGCAATGTTACCATGATGAACTCCCCCCACAACCTCCACTGATATCTTCTGCAGATGGCCCTGAAAACTGTAGTCCAGACCCACCCTCAGATGTCTGCAACCACAATCATTTGACCTCACCTGAAATTCATGCATTCACTGCATTCACAACAAATTCTAATGGAATCTACCGGGTATATCCTCACAGTCAACCATCACTGGCATATACTCCTGATGAACTCCATATGCTTCACCAAGTTTCTGATTCACTGACATTTGTAAAGGATCTGAGCGCATCAGAGTCCCACACCTGGTGGGCTCTGCTTGGATTGTCATTGAAAGGAATTCAAGAAAATTATTTTACACCATTCCTCAATGCTTCAGTATTTCATCTCATGAATTGGTTCTATGGGGGATCGAACTTGAAGCCTCTTGGTGAACTTAATAGGCTAGTCAATGAGGTCATCCTTGCCAATGATTTTCAGCAAAAGGACTTTGTAGGCTTTAGCACATCATGTGAATCGGAATGCCTCAATAAACATGAACAGGGGCCTAGTTCTTGTTTGCCTGCAAAGGATGGCTGGATTGAAGCTTTAGTGAAGATTGTGTTGCCTGCAGATGGTGTCAAGCATTGTTCCAAGGCTGATGCTCCTCAATTTTTGGTCCCAGGATTATTCTATCAACAACCACTCAAAGTACTGAAGTCCACATTTCAAGAGGATGCATCCAAAATTTTTCATGTATCTGCACATGAGATGTATTGGAAGCCATCTCCTGAATCACTGCCTAAACACATTTACTCTGAGCTATACACTGCAGATGCATTTATTGTGGAACAGGAGAAGATCAAGCAACAACCATGGGAACCAGGCTGTGAGCTGGAGACAGTAGTTGCCTCCATCATGCTTTGGTCAGACTTGTTATAAACTGAGGCTGAAGGAGAATCCGTGCGGGAACCGATCAGTAATCCGGAGGGGTATCGAAAAGAACTTGGCTTCAACTTTTAAGAAGTTGCGCCCTTCGCTTGTTACAGTGTTCAATTTACTGGAGGACGATCGGGAATTCGAGTAGGGGACCAATCAGAAGTCCGAAGACAAGACAAGAGGGTGGTTAACATATAATATTCAAATTGCCCAAATAACAACAAAGTATCTAAGTTTAAATACTAATAGGAAATCCGAGATCGGAGACTGAGGTAAGAGCTATGTACGCTAGCTGTGGTCGGCAGTATGGGCAGTACCCGAGGTATTAGCCTGAGGTAAAATCCTATGAGTAACTACAGTAACTATGTACAAAGTCTACACTATGCACTAGAATGGAATCTGATTGATCTCAACATTTATCGGAGTCTGGGGCGGTGTTCCATCAGAAGTCCGAATCGGGTGGAACGGAACATAACAGTATTTCCCCCTTAAGGCTGAGCCTTCGAGGCACGTGAGTGTTGAAGTCTAGACTCGGCAATTTTTTTAGAAAATTTTTCATTTCTCCTCCTTCCTCCACCACTATGTCCAACGTCGGCAGTTTCGATTTTTCTCGCATGTCCGCTGCGGATCAAACCAATGTGCCTCTGCAGATGCTCGCGCAGTCCCAAAAACGAGCAGAGGAGGAACGAATTGCGGAAGATGAATGTAAGGAATGAGAGTCTCGGGAGGCCACTGAGAGAGAGGCCAGGGAGGCCAAGGAGACCGAGGAGTTGGTAGCAGCAAAGGCAGCAAGGAAGGCTGCCAAAAAAGGCAAGAAACGGGCGCTGGCAATGGAGGCCGAGTCAGGAGCCGAGGAGGTGGCCG